>OZ014522.1:533280802-533588739 GCA_963966055.1 Lathyrus aphaca | reverse complement strand
GTTTCCATGTCTTCAAATTCTCATTTAATCCTCCATTGACCCTCCATGTAGAACTACATCACAGGCAAAAAAATATGCATTTCGGTGCTAACTCTTGGATATATTTCGTAAGTACATCCAAAACTAAAGTAAAAATGTAAGAGCTTAGGGTTGAACCTTGGTGCAATCCTATTGTTATGGGAAAATCATCCGTTTCTCCCCCTTTTGTCCTCACACTATTCAATACCCCTCATACATATCCATATCCTTTATAGCTCGAATATAGACAATCCTCACTCTAGTCGAGACCCCCTCATACATATCCATATCCTTTATAGCTCGAATATAGACAATCATACTGTTGTGAGTATCGTCATTCTGAAAAAAATCTTATTTTTGATGATATATACAGTTGTGGCCTGCTTCTAAACCTGTTCTGTGTATCAAATTTTCTTCATTTATCTCTGTTTCATTCTCAACTTTAGTTTGGTTTTCTATGGAAACAGAATGCTATGTTCTTTTCATTTGGGCTTCAAACACCAAATTCTTCTGGTTAGGGTTCAAACATAAGACCAAATATCCTTCCTTATAAGATTTTGTTATTGCTTTGACTTGCTTTGCTTAAGACCTTATTTGATGTTTCTAAATATTTGATGATGGACATGATTGAATCAAAGATAAGAGATAAAATTGTTGAATAAAATGCTGGTTTAAGTATGCAAAAGAAGCCCTTGTAAAACATGTTGATTGTTACCCTTTTGCCATTTCTCATTTAGTTTATTCCCACTGTATTATTAACTTAAAAACGTGTGATAATGACCATCCAGTATCCACAAGTTAATTTTTATTTTATGTTATTAATATCTACTTATTGTATGGATTTTATTAATAAATGAATTATTTATAATAAAGTGAAACACTAAAAATATATTTTATTTGTAAGTTACAGATTTATTGTTTTAACTTTTGCAAGTATGGCTTACTTTTAAATACCAGTAATTACTCTCTATTCCACTTGGTGTTGACAGCTTATTGTAAATTGATATATGATTTTTTAAAACTCTATTTGAAGACAAAATTACAATAAGTTGGTATTATTATAAGTTTATTTAATCGAGTATCTGACTCAGTCCTTGGCTGCACTGTTCCCCCTTTTAAAGTTCTTCCTCTGGATATGAACCTTTGAAGAACTCTGTTATAATGTCCATTTTCTTTTCTTGTAGATATTTAGAACCTCTGGCAATTGCACTGGACCGCGAGAATTGGTCACTAGTTCAATTTCTTATGTCATCTTCTTATTCTGGATATGGAACTTCCAGCTTGCAACAAGTAATTTATTAAATTTTAATTTCTTGTGTGATGTTGCTATAAAGTGTTGCAAACTTTCTAGTTGACATCATTTTGCTTATTAGTTTGACATGTTATGGGCTCAAACTTGCTTTTACTTTATATGATTTATTTATATTGAAAGTATTAAGAGTAAGCTTCCATTCAAATGTGAAATGCCTCTTTACTTTGACACATCGGACTTAGTATTTCCATAAACACGACCTCGCAAAGGGTGATATAATACAAATGCTGGTATTGATGATTACTTTAGGTTTTGTTGTACAAAACTCTGCTGTTTGTTAGTAGACCAAAACGAAGCTTGGGATTTGATATGTGAGTTACTTGAAAGATTAGCTCTTAGCCTTATATTTTTTATTTAAGTTACACCATAGTTGAATGACTTTATTCCAAGAATCCCGAATTTCCCAAGCATCCTATACTTCTATGCTTATGTACAATTATCAGTTCAGATCAGAATATAATAGGTGTTTTAGAGTCCCACATCGGATAATATATGGTCTGAACTTGTGTATATAAGTGGGGGCAATCCTCACTCTACCAACCGGTTTTGTAGGGTTGAGTTAGGCCCCAACCACACTTTCTTAACATTGGCTAAATATATAACTCACAAAGGATTTAAATAGAGTGACACTCCCCACCTTACCAACCGGTTTTGTAGGGTTGAGTTAGGCCCAATCACATTTCTTAACAATAGGAAATGAAGTAATTATGAAATAGAGACAATTAGCATGGTAAAGAATGGAATCTCAACGACAATAGAAGACAACATTTTTTTTACTTTTTGATCAAATTTACATAAATAGTTTATTCTACTGTTCAACTAGTGGCCTTCAGCATTATCTCACAACCAACAGTGTATTCAGAATGTAGTTTTTTTTTTTTTCTTATATCAAACAAGTGTGTAGTTGTTTTGTTTAATATCACAATAATCTTAAACTTGATAATAATTAATGCAATTGATATTGTTTCTCCAAGTTTATCCTTAATTTTTGTTGTTTACTTATTGGTTAAACAAGATGTAAAATAATTCGAGTATTTTGGTAAAGAAATAATTAATGCAATTGATAATTTGAAAGAGGTTATATAAGTAAATTTCTTGAGAAAATCCTACTAGGAGGTAGTATATTTGGAATATGTTACCTTAATATCATGGCCATTTAAGACCTCTCTATTCTCAAGCTTTTATGTGCTCCATTTCATTCTAAGGTTTAAGTGAAAAATGCAATGATAGTATTTCCATCTGATTGATGAGAATAATTATCTAGATGATTGAATTTGCAATTGCTTTTTGAATTGATGTTGAAGGATGCTAAGGATCTGGATCAGCTTATTAATTATTTAATTAACAAAGAAGATTCCGAAGGTGTGGCATTACTTGGGCATAGTACTGGCTGTCAGGTTATATTTTATTCTATGAAAATCCTGAACCATACTTTACTTCCACACCTTTTCTTGCTATTGAAGTTTTCTGAGAAAGTTAAATAAACTTTTCTTGTTTTGATCATTTTCTCTAGGACATTGTGAACTACATGCGCACAAATTTTGCTTGCTCCCGAGCTGTTCGTGCTGCCATCTTGCAGGTATTTGTTGATAGTAGACCAGTTTATAAACTTTTTTTATATAGAACCAAGTAACCTTCAGAGTACTTCTTTTGGTGGGGTACTCCTTCCATCATATGTTGAGTGATATTCCAACAAAACCTGATTTACTTCTTTACATGCAAAGTACTTTACTCAAATAACATCTTCTGAAGAAAATTTGTATTTATCCAATCATTAAAAAGTAAATTAGAAAATGAATCTTAGTGTTTATAACCCAGAAAGTAAAATACCACATTAACTCAATGCATAATCTCAATAAAATCTTAATTTCCTTAAACTAAATATCCTATCAAAAATAAGATTATGTAAAACATGGAAAGATATTAATTACATGGATGGGACAAAAGAAAATGAATAATAGGTATATTGTCTTTTAAATCCTTGATAAAATAAAAAAAGTGAATACCTTGCTGGAGAAAAGAGAATAATTGATGGACAAAGTAGGAAATATTGAATTTTCCTTTCAAAATTTGTTTTGTCTCTAATTCAGGATATAAGTTGTATTTCACTCAATGGTTTTCCTCGCATTTTCTTTCAAAACAAGTGGAGTGTGGAGAAATAATTGCAACTGGTTATTGGGAAGCATACACATTCTTTAACATAACGTGACAAGCATAATATATCGGAAACTTGAAGCGTAAAGGAAACTAATTCATACCATTCAAGTGTGTTGAAGAACATATCATAAGTTGAAAATAACTTATAGACATATAAGTTGTTCCCCCGTAAACTATCCTAAACACTCTTACTAGTGATTATGCCAGTAGATAAACTCAACTAAGTCAATGCTTCATATTTAGCTTTGCCATTATTTATATTTTATGCTGGAGAACTTTTAACATTAATGGAATAATTTTCTATTACAAAAATAATCATAAAAATCTTGTGTCCGTAGTACAAAATGATGATGTAATAGATGGAGATGTAAGTCATCGAACTCAAGTGGAGTCGTTGAAATGGAGGAAGACCTCATGGGTTTATGCGATCCAAAAGTACCATTCAAGCTTAATGGAAAATTTTATAGTACAACTATTAAACCGACGATGTTGTATGGGACAAAATGTTCGGTGCCACACACGAATAAGATAAGTGTAGTGAAAATGAGGATGTTGTTGGATGTGTGGTAAGACTAGACAATGTAGAATTAGAAATTGCAACATTAAAGAGAGTTGGAGTAGCGCCAATCGTAGAAAAGATGGTGGAAACTTGGTTTAGGTGGTTTGACCATGTAGAGAAAATACTCAGAGAATTTATAGTAAGGAGAGTAGATGAGATGGAAGGTAGTCAAATCACTAGAGGCAGAAAAAAACCTAGAAAACCTATATGAGAAACTATTAAGAAAGATCTAGAGATTAGTGAGTTAGATAGAGATAGGATATATGATAGAATTTTACGGTATCATTTGATCCATCCGACTCTACAAGTGGAATAAGGCTTGGTGGTGGTGGTTGTTAATCTGTATTTGTTGAGAATAATCTATTGATATGATGGATTGTATGCCTGTGTGCGGATTAGTTTGACCACGCTTATGCCATTGAGCTGTGAATTAGTCTCCAAACCAATTTGATGACTTGCCTGGTTTCTTAGTGCCTTGTATAAGGTTGAATCTGTTGCTCCTAACAATATAATTCCTGTGGTTTTCTATGGTTTGTGTAATTTAAAATTCATAAGTCAGAGAGTTGAAATGTTTAATTGTAGTGTTACTCAAACCGAAGTCAAGTAAAAGATGCTTAGTTTGGTCAATGTCAATGTATAACTTGTTATATCATCTGTTCTCTCACTGAAAACTTTATTTTTCTAATTCTATTTAATTGTTCAGGCTCCAGTCAGTGATAGGGAATATCAATCTACACTCCCTCAGACAGCTGCAATGATTGACTTGGCTGCAAAAATGATAAGTGAAGGCAGAGGTTCAGAGATAATGCCAAGGGAAGCAGATCCTACTGCCCCAATTACTGCATATAGGTGAGTGCACATAAATAATGTATCTGTACACATACTGAGATTTCCAAATATGTGTAATCTTGGTTTTCTTTTAGAAACTAATGATGCTCTATATTAACATAAAAATAAAACCAATTATGTTATTCAATTGTAAAAATTATTTTGCTCTTTAATTATCCATCTAAATGGTTGTATTGTATGTATAAGAAATTCATCGGTAAGCTAGGTCCTCATAATCACTTGGGCGCTCAAATTGTTATTATCATGTATATGACATTTTTCAAATATTAGTGTTTCCAGAAGTGGGCCCAGCCCCTACAGCCTTAACACATGTGGTAGGACATCTGGGCTTTTTGAGTTGCGACACAGATGACCCAATTACGTCAACACATTTTACAAGGTCCAATATCTTGAAGGTTGCAAAAGGAGAGTTAGTTTGAATATTCTCCGTGATTCTTGGGGTAGTTGGTTGTTTGAAGGAAAGCCTTAGTGATAAGCATGGAGAATATTTGTTAGAATTTGTTAGGAGAGTCCGTCTCTGATAGGAACATAGTTCTCTGATTAGGAGTTCTAGAAATTCTAGTTTATCTTAACATTTTCCACCGTTGTAGCGCTCTAGCTCTTCTTACCATTCAATAACATACAGTTTTGTTACCTTGATTTTACGGGCTCTATCATTCGGTCCAATCTGCCGGATTAATGAGAGTAGCTAACGAAGTCTCGGTCTCTGTCATGTCACCGGAGATGTCATCAGAAATGTTCAAATGATTGGATGTCCTGGAAGTGAGAATTGAAGCAATGAAGAACTCGTTGCCACATAAGATGGAGGAGTTCCGTCAAATCATAATGACGGAGTTCCCGAACCTGCATGTTTTTTGTTCTTCAAGAGGTGCTCATTCTTTCTTACAAGATTCAGTTTTCAAATCTAAGACAGTGAGGAAGAAGGAAATAGATCCAGATGGAAACATGTTTGAGTGTCAAAATCTAGCAAGGAAAGAATAGGTGATAGCATCTGGTGCGTGCGTCGTGACAGAGACGATGGAGAAGAATGAAAGAAAACCAAAGGATCACAGGCTTGAGGGTCGAACAAACCTTCCTCAGCAAAGGAAGTGTCTAAGAAGTTGCAGGAACAGCCAAAACAATGGCAAAAACTCCCCATAAGTTTATCACAAGGTAGTAGGAGGAAGTGAAAGTTTATGATGTGTGGATCTCACTAGTCAATCAACCTGCGAGGGCACTCTCGCAACAGGTACTACCGTGGGGCAGAGTAGAGCCACTTCACACGTGTACTACTCTTACTGAGCTCGACCAAGAGTCGGGATCTGAGGCAACCCGACTGCAATGGCGAACAAGACCTCTCCATTGCTGCACTCCCCGAGCCCTACGTCGATTTCCCTGTGACCCGGTCAGTGGGCCGCGGCGCCACCATTCTCTTTGACGCGCTTGCAGTTCTCCGATAGCTCCTTCGCCTTTGAAGCAACTCAAGTTAAAGAGAAGCAAGAAGGGTACAAGTCAGGAGAGGCACAAGATGTGTATTGTATTGCATAGTTTTCTGCAAAAGAATTTGGAACAGGAGGTGCAGGTCATATGGAATATACTTGGGCATTTGAAGACAGGAGACAAAAGTTATCTTTTAACTCCCCACAATGCGAGAATTTTTTTTTTCTTGAGAGAACAATTACCTGAAACGAATACAGAGAGATCTTCCTTATTATTCAAGTACATGACAAAGGTAAGTAATTTCGATCAAAACCTCAATGAATAGTTGTTAAAGATAATCACAGATTTGTAGTAAACCGCATCAACCTTAAGGGGGTCCGTATGAATTTTCATCTAGCTCTTTTTGAGGATTTGAGTAGGTATTCATGATGCTCTGGTAATTTGAAAAAGGAGTTAAAAGGTCCTCAACACTGAAATGTTGCTAGAAGGTGACTGCTCTTATGTGCATTGACAAGGAGAGTATGGTCAGCACTAAAGAAAGAATAATGTATAGAAGAAACTCTTACGAAGTAACTCTAGCACAAAAACCTGGTAGAATGGAGGTTATTAACTATGATTTAGATTTTGCCCGTGGTTATTCTGTTGAGTTCTATAGTTAACATGGCTTGTTGTTTGACACTAGAAACCTTGGGAAGAAGGGGAGTCCATCCCCCGAGATATTTTCAAGTTTGTCTCCATGCATTCAGAACATTGCAACAATGGCTCTGGCATTGCTTGGTTTTCAATTTGGTAACAGCTGGATCCTTGAAGGAGAATGTAAATTTTCAACTATTATGGAATCAATGAAGATACTTTATTGCAGCAACAACAAACCTAGAAATTGACTTGCCGAAATTTCTTGAACTCCTTCGATATCTTAAAGACTCGGGTATTGTTGTACTTGAGTATAACCCAATATTTTTGAAGAGACTCGTAACTTTTTTGTTCCAACTATGGGATCCCGGAAGACGGGATAAAATTCCGGCTTCAAATGAGCTCCTTTTGTAATCCCATTTTGTGATTGCTGAATATGCAGCTTTTCCAAATTTGGAAGAATTTAACAGCAAGCGATTGCCCAAATATTGTGGGATGGAGGCTCTGATGTTTGTTCAATCAATCGAAACTGGCTCGGCAAGCTTTCGAAAGTGGGATCCCGGAGAAAGGGTGTGGTTTTTGCCTTATACAAGGAATACTTCTGTGGGGCTAGAAGTTTTTACGCGGAAGTCAATTTCAGTACCTCAGCCTTGAGGACGAGGCTGTTCTCCAAAGGGCCAGTAGTGATAGGTCACCTGGGCCTTACGACACGGATGAACCAATTACGCAAACACATTCTACTAGGCCCAGCTTCTTGAAGGGCTGCAGAAGGAGAGTTAGTGAGAATATTATCTGTGATTCTTGGAGAATTGGTTATTTGAGGGAGGGAGCCTAGGTGAGAGAGAGGCATGGAGAATAATATTTAGAATTTGTTAGGAGACTCCCTCTCTGGTAGGAGCATAGTTCTCTGGATGAACCAATTATCCTTTATAATTTTCCTGCAATGTAAAGCTCTTGAGCTCATCTTTACCATTTAACAATATACAGTTTCGTTACCTTGATTTTATGGGTCCTATCAACATGTCAAATAATGAGTGTCTATCTATTGCCTATGTTTGGGCAAGCTGAAGTTAGAATTACCTGTAAGAATATAAAATGACAATTTTTAAAAGCCTACTGATTCACAGGTCTGATTCATCTTATTTGTTCATCATACTTTGAATATCAACACTCACTATAACATTGTTTCAAACGCACACTCTCTTAATGAATGAAATTCATATGGGGTCTTACCATATTGGAAATGGATCCCACTTAACATTGTGTGACCCACAAAATTGTTTCCCAATATGAGAGTGAGTATTGAAAAGAGTGTTATTGTGAGTGTTACTAGCACTGACACTGCACTTGAATTATATGCTAGCCAAACTGAATTTACTTGTGTAAGTTGATCCCTTCAAGTAATGGTGTTGGTAAACCCAAGTAGGCTTCCTTCTTGCTGGCATGTCATTTGCAATGATCTTTGCTAACATGCACACGTGAGGCATGTGGTGCATGGTGCACAAGTAGTTTTAACCTTTGAATTTATTTATCCACACACCCATATGGTGAACACTCAGACATTATTTATTCCTCACTTCAAAGGTTTTTCTTCCTTAAATAAAAATGAAAATACAACGTATCCTTTATTGGAGAGTGGGTGGTGACTGGCAATGTTCTGAAGGAGAGTGAAAATGAGAAAAAAATTATAAAAAAGATCCAAAAGTTGAAATTATTTGTGCACCATGCACCACATGTCTCACTTGTGCATTTTTTTCCTGAAATAGCCAATGTTAATATTGTGAGTATTAGATTTCCCTTGTTCATGTTAGCAATGGCCATTTGCAAAAGACACAAATTTTACTAGTGACTTTCCTGAGATTCCTCTACTGCTAAATTCAGATGATGACAGCCTTCCAAATAAGTCAGTGCTATATGTACAAGATTCAAGTTGTTAGATTTTACTCTTTAATTTAGCTTTATCAGTTGTCCAACAATTGACTACTTCTCTCTTATTAAATAATCTCTGTTTTTATGTACACCTTTTCTTTCCTTCTCCTTTTTGGGATGATACCACATACCCAGCTTGTTGATGCATGAGAACTACTTTCTGTTTATCAGTGTTGCTATTGATTCACTGCCCCAGAAAAGGTATTTGTTGCCTCATGTTATTTCTCTTTTCCTAACAAGCACTTTCTTATGCAGGTACCACTCCCTTTGTGCATATAATGGCGATGATGACTTGTTCAGCTCTGACTTGAGTGACGATCAATTGAAGATGAGACTTGGGCACATGTCTAGCACACATTGCCAGGTGTGCATATATCCATGTAACATAATTATTATGTTCTTTTCCTATGAAACTTTTGGCCATGAAAAACCTCGGCTAGGTGCAGAAATTTTCTTTCTTTCTTTCTTTCTATCCTCTATGTAGGAGGTGTACAATAATGGCTGGCTGAAGTTTGTCATATTGGTATGCAGGTTATATTTTCAATGGCTGATGAGTATGTGCCAGATTATGTTGATAAGAAACCACTTGTTGAGCGGTAAAATCTCCATTCTTGTTTTGCATTAACCGCAGTTAAAAAGGTGTGAATGAACTATATGATGGTCATTCATTGTATATTATATTTTGAATACGTGCAGATTATGCAGAGCAATGGGAGGTGCGGAGAAAGTAGAGATTGAATATGGAAACCACTCCCTTTCTAACAGAGTGGAAGAAGCTGTCGAGGCTATTATTGACTTTTTGAAAAGAGAGGGGCCTAAGGGCTGGGATGACCCCTGGAATTAATTAATATAGACGTCTATCAATTTTCTTCATTTTTTTGGTTGCTGTTTCCTTTTAGTCAATATTTTCAATCTTTCATTTTTATCTCGTTCTGGGTTGTTATTGCAGCCTTATTTTTTGTTAATATAATAATAGATGGTAGTATACATGGTGGCACTAAGGAGAAAATTGTATATTTTTTGAATTAATTTATATCATGACTGTTGTAGCATTTTTTGAATTAATTTATATCATGGTGGCATGAAATTGGATACTCGTGTTTTGATCCTTTCTCACATGCAGCTGTCAGTCTCCAGCAACTTAGAAAGGAGAGAGAAAGAGACAATAATGAGAGGGAAAAGCATTTTATAGAAAGTCACATAAAGGTGCACCTATCCTTTTCATAATCTCACAAGAACAACGCGCGACAATAATATATATTTTTGATTCAAGAAGATTGTAACAATTTTTGCAAAATTATATATTGGGTATTTAAAATTAAAATTATTTAAATTGATCCTAAAATTATGAAGTGTCACTTACTGATCTTTTACATTTTGTTTATGCTATTAGCATTTAATCTAACTATGATAGGTTGCTCTCAAAACCAACCGTCTAACTGTTCTTCCTCACCATGGCTCCAAAGGTCTTTGTTCCATGGACCTGTCTTGATTCAAACACAATAATCCTCCCCTCCCCCTCTCTTTCTGCTCAGCAATGTCCTACTCACTCTATCGATTTTTTGACTGTCCCGGTTCCTAAAGCTCATCCTGAAATTAAGAAAAAAACTTTTGTTCAGACGGTGCACAACATATGTGATATCCCCCAAAGCCAGTTACCATAATCGGTAGTTAAAGGTGACAGAATCGCAATCAAAATACCTGAAGATGAATATCTAGCAGAGTTGGATTCTTGTAAACACAATCTGCACGGAAAAATCATTTGGCAAAAAAGTTTGGTTCTGTTAAAGGTTGACGCATTGAGAACAAAGCTTTCCACCCTATGGACTTTCCTTGGCAAATGGGGCATCATATCTTTGGGGAAATGATTTTTTGAATTTTCCTTCTCTTGCATAGAGGATTTACCTAGAGTTTGATCTACAAGCTCATGGAACCTAAATCCGGGTATTCTAAAGTTCTTCGCCTGGACAAAGGACTTCAATCCTAATATTCAGCAACATACTTCAACACAAGTCTGGATAAAAATCTTCGGCCTTTCTCAGAAATACTGGCGTCCCAAGATCATTTACGCTATAGCTAGTGCGATTGGAAGTCCAATCTGTATGAACGATACCACCACAAAATCCATGTTTGAAAGGCCGTTCAGACATTTCGTTCGTGTTCTTGTAGACCTGGACATGACATGAAAACTCAGAGATAACATTCTTGTGGAAAGGGAAAAATTTGTTTTCTTCGTTGACGTTTCATACGAGAGTATGCCGAAATTCTATGATAGCTGCAAAATAATAGGCCACAATATTACTAATTGCAGGAATACAAAGAATAATATAGAACTTGACAAATTACCACAAAAACAAGCTGCTAAAAGAGTTTACATTCCAAAACAACCTGGAGAAATTCATAACAAAGTGGTGCATATTGATTGTAACATGGGGGAGTCTTCTGGCAACTCTGGCACACACCCTGAAATCTCTTCCAATAATTCACCACTGGTACAAACAAAAGAAACTCCAACCAGCAATCAATTTGAGGCTTTGGTCACTCAAATAGACAAGAACCTTAATGTTCCCCAAATCTCAGATGCAACAATCATTCCAAATCAGGGGCATCTGGTTGTGTTTCAACCTTTTCCTAGAAATGAAAATTCAGCTCATGAGGAACCACAAAATTTGGAAGAAACACAAAGCTCAAATGATTCAGATTATGTTGAAGCAACACAAATAAATTTAGTATCAGAGGAAGATCCCTTCCCTGACAATGTTATCAAAGACATGGCATTCCTCAAGAAATCTTGGGCGAATATGGCAGAGGAACCTGAAAAGTCAAATGATTTCCAAATGGTATTATCCAAACAGTCTAAGAAAAAAGGTAAAGCGGTTCAGAAATCAAGTCTACCAGGACCTAAAACCAGAGCTAAGGCAGTCTCCAAAATTTGCTCAATGAAGGTTCTATATTGGAATGTAAGAGGGTTGGCTAATTCTCCCACAAAATTAGCTCTAAAAAACTTGCTAAGGAAGCACAAGCCAAACTTCTGTTTCATTGTTGAGCCTTGGATGCTCATAGACAGTTTTCCTCCTAGGTTCTTTCAAATACTGAATTTAAAAGTACTTACCACCAACAACATAGCTGATATCCCCCAAACTTGTGGTGTCTTTGTGCCCCTCATATCAATCCTCAAATAATCCTCAATGATGATCAACAAGTCTCTTTTTTAATCAAGTGTGGCAACCATCATTTTGGAGTGGCTGCTATATATGCCTCTACTAACTATTTAAAAAGAAGAGAATTATGGCATACTTTTTCTTCCATCAAAAGTCAGTTCAATAAGCCTTGGAGTTTCATTGGTGATTTCAACACCATCATGAGGGCTCATGAACATAAAGGAACTTCAAATCCATCCATAGCACCTATTGATGATTTTCAATTTTGGACAGATTCCAATAATCTTATCCACATCCCCACTAGAGGTGCAAAATTCACCTGGACCAATGGTAGAAGAGGCTCCCATCACATTGAAAGAAGGTTAGATAGGGTGATTTGTGACCATAACTGGATAAATAATTGCAACAGTTCTTCCTGCTCTACACTTGTTAGGCATAAATCAGACCCATCATCCCATCCTCTTGGTTTTCAATTTCCAGAACACTAAGATTTCCTCCTCCTTCAAATTCCACATAATGTGGTATGAGCATCCAAATTGCATTAAGATTATAGAAAGTTGCTGGAACAATCCTATGTTTGGTTGTCCTATGTTCACTCTGAATCAAAAACTCAAATTTCTCAAACAAAAGTTGAAGGAATGGAACAAAGCAGTTTTTGGAAATGTTCATGATACCCTTAGGAAAGCTACCACCAATCTGGAAGATATTCAATTACAGTTACAAAGGGAGGGTTCTAATGAAATTTTACTGGATAAAGAGAAAACTGCCCAGATTGAATTAGAGTTGGCCTTAAAAATGGAAGGCATCTTCTGGCATGAAAAATAAAAAATAAAATGGCACACTCATGGAGATAGAAACATTTCCTATTTTCACAAGATGACCAAGATAAGGCATTGTACTGAACTTGTCAGTTCTATCCAACAAGAATGAGAGGTTTTCACAGAGCCAGATGACATTTCTCGTATATTCACCAACCATTTTGAGCAACTTTTTTCCAACAACAACTCCTGTGTTGATAATGGATTAGTGGATGAGGTCATACCTAAACTGATAATTGATCAAGCTAATGATATCCTTACAATTCTCCCTAGCCATGATGAAATCAAAAACGTAGTTTTTGGCTTAAATAAAGACAATTCCCCAGACCAGACGGTTTCAGAGGATTTTTCTATTAAGAATACTAGGAAATAATTAAGTATGATATGATCAAGGCCACTCTGCAATTTTTCTCTACAGGGTGGATCCTTCCAAACTGGAATGCCAATTCCATTGTCATGATTCCAAAATTCCCTAATGCTTCAACTGTTGACCAATATAGACCAATTGCTCTCTCAAATTTCAAAGTGAAAATTATCTCTAAAATCTTGGCAGATAGGCTTGCCATTCTCATGCCTAATATTATCTCCCCGAAACAAAGAGGTTTCATAAAAGGATTATCTATCTCTGACTTCATTTGCCTCACTTCAGAAGTCATCAACATGCTCCATAATAAATCCTTTGGAGGCAACATAGCAATTAAGCTAGACATTAAGAAAGCATTCGACACCTTAGATTGGGATTTTTTGATAAAAGTTCTATCCAAATTTGGCTTTTCTGAAATTTTTTGTGCTTGGATTCACTCCATTCTTCTCTCTGCAAAATTGTCAATTTCTATTAATGGAGCTCAAGAAGGTTATTTTGGTTGTAAGAGAAGGGTTAGATAGGGTGACCCTTTCCCCCCTCTCCTTTTCTGCCTGGCTGAAGATGTGCTTAGTAGGGCAATATCTAAACTTGCTAATCAAGGAGATCTTCATCTTATCAAAGGTTCTAAAGTTCCCTCCCATGCTTTATATGCGGATGACATACTAATTTTTTGTAAAGCCAGAAGTTCCAACATTGAGGTTCTCAAAAATTTGTTTCTTAGATATGCTGCGTGTTCAGGCCAGCTAGTTAATCCTCAGAAATCAATCATTTTTGTTGGTTCTTCCTATAATAGAACACATCAAATGGTCCTTCAACTTGGTTTCTCATAAGGTTCTCTTGCTTTTTACTACTTAGGAGTCCCAATTTTTAAAGGCAAACCTAGAGCCATTCATTTCCAAGGGATTGTAGATAGAGTCAAATCTAAGCTAGCATCTTGGAAAGCTTCTCTCTTATCAAGTGCTGGTAGAGTTCAAATCATAAAAAGTATCATCCATGGTATGTTGGTTTATAGTCTTCTTATTTATAATTGGCCTAGTAGTATCATTAAATAATTGGAAAGTAACTTAAGAAATTTTGTTTGGAGTGGATACATTTCCAAGAGGAAACTTCTCACTGTTGCTTGGCATAAAGTTTGTACTCCCACATCTGAAGGAGGTCTTGGCATTAGGTCTATTGCTAAGATTAATAATGCTGCAAAGTTGAAACTTTGTTGGGAACTCACAACTTCTAACAACCAATGGGCAATTTTTCTAAGAAGTAGGGTTCTCAGAAACAATCAACCTATTAAGTATCAAATTTTCTCATCAATATGGTCAGGTATCAAAAGTAAATTTCAAGTGATCAAGGACAACTCTCATTGGAATATTGGAAATGGCAGATCTATATGTTTTTGGAGAGATTTCTGGTGTGGAAAACCTCTAGTGGAACAGCTGCATATTAACCAAAATTATTCCCTAAACTCTAAAGTCTAAGATTTTATTCATCAAGATAGATGGAAACTTCCTCAGGATCTAGTTCAAATTTTCCCAGCACTGCCCAACATTATCAAAAACTATCACATCCCTCAAGAGCCAAGTGATGACAACCTAAGATGGATCCATTCTATAGCTGGTAACTTGAGCCTAAAAGATGCTTATACATTTCAAGCTCATACGGGACAACACATTCAATGGGCTAAACTCATTTGGAACAATTGCATTCCTCCCTCAAAATCTTTAATGGTTTGGAAACTATTGTATCAAAAAATACCTACTGATGAGGCTTTATGGATTAGAGGAATTTACCTGAGTCCTCCAAAATGCGTTTTATGTGGCTGCTTTGCAGAAACATCAGATCATCTATTCTTCCATTGCAAATTCGGACAACATCTTTGGAACTGGTTGGCAAGCACACTTCAGTGCAACATTAATCTTTCCTTACTAGGCATCTGGGATTTATGTCTCCAAGCTTGGTCGAATCAATGTCAAATTGCTATTTTATCTGCAGTTATCAACACTATCAATGTCATTTGGCAATGTAGAAACCAGAAAAAATTCAACAATAAAAGTATTACCTGGGAATGAGCGTTGAACATCATCATCTCCAATACCTGCATTTCGGGTAACTCTACGAAAGAAACTTCGTCGAACAATATCAGAGATTTTCGAATCTTGAAATCTTTCAAAATAGACATTCATCCTCCGAGAGCCCCCAGGATCATAGAAGTAATCTGGAAACCTCCAATTCCTTCCTGGATATAATGCAACACAGATGGAACTGCGATTGGTGCTCCGGGTCCGGCTGCCTCAAACGACATTTTCAGAGATCACAATTCTATAATGGTTGGATGCTTTGCTTAAAACTTAGGTATTTTGACTGCTCTTCAGGCTGAATTTCACGGTGTCATGAGAGCCTTTGAAAATGCTTTTGACAAAAACTAGAGTAATCTCTGGATTGAAACGGACTCAAAGCTTGTCTCTTTGGCGATCAACAACAGTAATATTGTCCCTTGGAAAATAAAAAACAGATGGCAGAATTGCATTCTCATGACGAAATCTATGAATTGTATCATATCCCATGTCTTTAGAGAGGGGAATCAATGCGCAGACAAATTATATTCATTTGGTTTAACCATTTAAGGTCTTTTTTGGATGAATGAAGCTCCTTTGTGCGTTCTTGCTGATTTAGCTCTCAATAGGTTAGGGAAACCCTCCTTTAGGGTTTACTGATTTTAATTTTGTAATGTGGGGTTTTCTTTCCCCCTCCTTTTTTCTCTAATCAATTTACTGATATTTTGATTAAAAAAAACTAGAGAATTTCTTACTCCACCTCTTGGATGTCTCATGCATCATGTGTTTTAATTTTGTATTTCTGTTTCAGCTGATGTATCTTCGGATGTATCATTTTTTTGTTCAATTTTCATTTGTGTCGGAGATACATCAGCGGAAAGTTTCCTGTTATGTATCTCCGAAACATGTTTTGATATACTTCGCGTCAGGCCCTCCTCTTCCCTCATTTTCACTTTTCATCTTCCTCTTCAAACATTCTCCATTTCTCCCAACTTCCAAAAAACCACTTCCACCAAAACACATCGTTTTCACTTGAGTTCGACACAGAGGATTATCTCCAACAATCAACAAACTCCTAATCATTCGTAGTTCATTTTAATCAATAAGTTTTCGAGTTTATGAGTTTTTGAGTTATTTTTGAGTTTGCTCCGTAATTGATTTAAAATAGTTATTTGGGTGTAGAAATTATTATATAAGTTTATAACATAGTTTAGAGACAATGTAGGTATTGTTTGATGAATTAAACGAACAACCAAAGGTTAAAAATGTAAATTCTTTCTTCTTGGTATGTTAATGGCGTCGTCCCTGTAATTTTGAAGTTGCAAAAGGTTCTGCAGTGTTTCCAAAATTGTTGTTCTTGTTGTCCCGCAACCTGTTGTTATTTCATTCGCCTTTTGTGATCATGACCAAGAGTGTGTTCATCAAACTCTTGTCTTGCAACCTTGGATTCATCTCCTTAAGGTTCCTACTTGTTTGCATTACACTCTTTTGCAAAATGATCGAACCTTTGACAATTAAAGCATTGCACCTTGCTTTTGTCAATCTTCTTCCTTTCACCTTTAAAGTTGCCTTGACAATCATTATTTTTGCAGCTGCTCTCACCCCTTTGACAAGTCAAATTCTTGGAACTTTAAGACCCTCTTCCACCAAAATTATGAAAATTCCATTTACTTTTCATGGGAAATTTTTCTTTTGATCTTTTGTCCTTCTCATTGAAACAAGTTTGCAAAGTGATCGCCATCTTGCCTTATCATTATTTCTCTCCTCCATCCTTTGCTTATGAGCCTCGAGAGAGCTTTACATGTCCTCTTTGCTCATTGTCGTAAGATGCTTCGATTCCTTAATCTCTACGACGACATTGCCAAATTTTGGCGTTAAAGAACACAAGTTTTTTGCGACAACATACTACTTAATAATTATTTCTCCACATGTCTTCACTTGGTTCATTAATCGAGAGATTCTCGTTGTGAAATCAATGATCGACTCATTTTCCTCCATTTCGATTAACTCGAGTTGACGCTTGTGAGTTTGTAACCTTACCACCTTTGCCTTATCAGCCTCTGTGTATGCCTTATCTAAAATTTCCCACGCTTCATCTGATGATTCACAATCACCAACTTTAAAAAAGTTGTTACCATCCAAACATTGATGGATACAAAATAACACCTTGAAAAATTTCTTCTTCTCTATTTCGTATGCGTTGTTCGTTGCGCATTTGTTGCACCTTAGACAGGAGGATTCACCTCGTTCTTAATCACTTCAAGAACATCTTGGTAGCCAAACAACACCTTCATTTATTTGCACCAATTTTTGTAATTCTTCACATCAAGGATATGTAGCTTTGCAAGAATTCTTTCATTGGAGACAAAATTCATGTTACACTAAGTGTTGTTGGATCATGACCAGACTCATGATACCAAATGTTAGAACTTTGAACCACGATATTAGTGAATAATAGAGAGAGAGAGAGAGAGAGAGAGAGAGAGAATTTTCATTACTAACAATAGATGAGGATACCCCTTGACATTTATACACAAAAACAGTTGGATTTAAATACAAGTAATTAGAGGTGTTCATGGGTACGGTCAACCCGCGAACCCACTCACCCAACTCAATCTAACCCTTATTTTTATTCATCTCAATCATGTATAGGTCCAACCCGAACAAACTCATTGGTATTTGATTCGGGTAACAAGTTTGAAGTTTTAAATCCACGAACCCAACTCATTGATATGCATGACACACTATTTTTATTTTATTTTATTTATATATTATCTAACATAATTCTTACAATGCATGTATTTTTTTAATATACTTAGAGTTTTTATTAATTGTAAAAGATTAAGTCTAAATCGAATTTGAGAGATCAACTTTATTTATTCAAAGATAAATATATAATATCTTTTAAATTATACTATAAACACCGTTTGTATATTTTTAGGTATTAATCAATAAATTTTATTCAAATTAAATGCTAAACGTTTATTATTTTTTAATGTTTTTAATATACATGTATTAATTAAATTGATATTTTATTTAGAATTTGAAAATTATATTTAAGGGATGACCCACGAACCCAACTCATTGATGAATAAATTGAGGAAGAGTTTACCCCGCACCCCCCCAATTATACCTGTACCCCCCCAAAATATTTTTTTTGACCAAAATGCCCTCATATAAATAGTTACTAATTCAAATTCACTTTCCATTTTTACCGTCCGTCCAAAAGTTACAGAGAGAAAAAAAATTTTGATTTTCGCACGTGTTTACCGGAAGACTACAAGTAAGTCTTCCGGAATGAAAAATAATGTACCGGAAGAGTTTGTGAAAGTCTTCCGGTACCGGAAGACTTTATGAAAGTCTTCCGGTATGGTTTGGATGACTACCGGAACACTTCATCAAAGTCTTCCGGAAAGTTTTTAAAAAAAAATGCCTACCGAAAGACTTTGTTGAAGTCATCCGGAATGCTTTCGTGTGTACCGGAAGACTTGAAGAAAGTCTTCCGGAAATTTTTTTTTTTTTTTTTTTATTAAATAATTGTTTTTCTGTTTTTTTTCAGTGGTTCGATCACGCGGCAGAGATGGGAGGATTCCAGTGCGATCGATGGGACGGGGCGAGACGAGTAGATCACGCGCAGATGATGCTGGTACATCTGCAGCTGCAGCTGACCCTGTGGGGTATCCTGGTGGTCCGTACGATACCAGGCTTTTGGTTTCGTACGAGCATCACGTGGCGAGCCGTGTATGGTTTGGCGAGGTAATGAAATTATAATTATTTAGTTTTGAATAATAACCGAAATTATATAATTTGTTTATCTAATTTGTTTAATTTTATTTGATTTCAGGAGAGGGGGGCGAAGAAGGAACTGAAGGTGGCTGGACATGGTTTGAAGTTGACCCAGATGGTTCCACAGCAGCTTCCACCGGAGATTGAGGGTATCATATTTAGATCCGGTTTAGCTTCCTTACAGAGATCGAGTTTGAAGAAGATTGATGCAAACTTGGTTTCTGCATTTGTGGAGAGATGGCATATAGAGACATCTTCATTTCACCTGCCGTTCGGTGAAATGACGATTACTCTCGATGATGTGGCATGTCTGCTTCATTTGCCTATTAGGGGGGTATTCTGGAACCCTCAACCCATCAGTGAGGAGTTAGCCATTGAGTGGGCTGTTGACTATCTTGGAGTGACATCGAGAGCGGCACTTTTCCAGGTTCGTGAGTGCAGAGGATCGTACTTCAAGATAGAGTGGTTATATGATCGATTCGTAGAGCATCGAGCAGCTTCACGTTGGGCATTTGCGACCCGATGTTATTTGATGGTGATAGTGGGCTGCACCATCTTTGCGGATAAGTCATTTACACTCGTGGAGGCGCGATACTTGGCATTATTTAGGGACCTGGATGCGTTGTCCACCTATAGTTGGGCAACAGCTGCATTGGTGACACTGTATAGGTTTCTTGGAGATGCGTCTATGTTTAGCTGCAAACAGCTTGGTGGTTATCCGACTCTCCTACAGGTATATATTTAAATTCAGTTTATTATGTTAAAGTTATATATTAAATTTAGTTTATTGATTTTCTTTTAATTCTAATTTTAATTTTATTAAGTTCATTATGTTCTATTTAATTATTATGTTATTGTTTTTTTAACAGTGCTGGATTCACGAGTATTTTCCTACACTTGGGAAAAAAGGAGAGAATTGGATACCTGCTCAGAACTGTGGACTCCCGCGTGCGATGAGGTGGACGTACAAACAGGGGGCGTTAAAGGTGGATGAGTTGCGACCCATTATGGATGAGCTGACACCGACTGATGTCATATGGAGGCCGTTCGAGGATCATAGAGTTCATCGTCGTTTTGATGAGATTTCTCTATTCAGGGGTTGTTTGAGGTGGGGAGATACTATTGTTCCATACATGCCTGACAGGTGTCTTCGACAGTTTGGATACCGTCAGTCCATTCCACCTGCACCCATTGATCCTAGGATGGCTGGTGACATTGATGTTGAGTGGATTAGTTACACCCAGAGCGCTGGCCAGGTGATTCGTTCTGCTACACGGGCGACTATCCCATTTGAGGTAGAGGATGGATACCTAGAGTGGTATTATCGTGTTTCGCATCCTCGATTGGTACCTCCTACCTATGATGAGCCCTATGATGAGCCGCCAGTTGCATCTATTCCTGAGTACGATGCGGGACCATCTGATCCTGCATGGGGTTCTGTGTCCACCTTGATTCATCGCTACCTTCAGCAGAATGCAGCTGAAGAGGATGATCCACATTTTGCTGATCTGTTTGCAGCTTTACGTATTGCTCGTTCACAGTGATGTATAGTTATGTTTATGTCATATTATTTCTTAGACTTTGTTTGTTAATATATTGACATTTGAACTGATATTTATGTTATATGTTATTTATAGTTTTTCGATTACCTGAATCCAATTTATGTTATATGTTATTTAAGTGAAAATAAAAATGAAAAACATAATGAAATTAAAACATATAATATAATTCATGAATAAAAATGAATAACATAGTTTATAATTTATAATGAGTTTGTAATATAGGCGTAAGTTGTTGCCAATGTTGTAGACGCGCAGCAAATCCTACCATCCATGATGTTGCTGCTGGAGAACGAAAGTTCCTCCAATCTGTTGTCACTGGTGGCAATGGAAATCCTTCTTTCATGTTAACCTATATTCAAAATTAAACAATACATTATTTAATGTTACTCAAATAATTTACTAATAATATCAAATTATAACAATGTTTACCTGAATCCAATGATTGGAGTTTACAAATCCAATGCAATAAAATGAGACATTGGGTGAGAATGTAGTTGTCATAGGGAAGAAAGTCAAACATTCGACTCCTAGACAGACAAGTACAACGTTATACCGATTCGCAATCACGTAACCCATATCTGGTAGAGTCAACCATTTCTCTATTGGTTGAGAACCACTTCCCTCTATCTTCAAAGAATCTCTCACTTCAGCTAACCGATCAGCAAATAAATTGGCATATAAAGCTGATCTTTCATTATGTATAATTTCCAATTCTAATTCCCGACGAACCATTGGCCAACCATCTTCGGCATAACCCCGCAATGAAGCAATCACTCTAAATCCACAATTACCATCTGACATTACGTTGACAACGTCATCAATGAATGACCTAATATGATAAGGAAATTGAAGGATGAACCGTTTAGATGACTGTGAAGTTTGTGTTAATTTTAACTTCTTTTTCACAGGTTGTGATGGTTGAGATGGTTGAGATTTCTTTTTTGAATTTTGTGATGGTTGAGATTGTTGTTGTGAAGATTGTGATGCTTGATCAACATATTCATGATACGAAGGATCCCTGTAAACATCATACCCTTCAGGTTTTTTGCCTTTTTTCTTGACTCCACCTTTTGTCTTTATTTTTTCAGGTGGTGCTAACAAAGAAGTCGTTGTGGGAAATGCAAGTTCATAAACCCTACTATGTAATGCCCTTCTTCCAACAACATCTTGTGACCTATACCTTTTCCATAACTCATCCATTGCAGATTTCATACCCACTTCTGATTCCTCATCTAAGTCTTCTTCCAACTTAATTTCCATACTTAGTTTCCTCCAATGTACATGCACAGCCTCAATTGGTATCGGAATACCACTAATTCTATACCCTGCCAACTCACACGCGCAAGGTAATCCATAGGTGGATCTAAGAGTACATCGGCATCTGTCTTTGTTAGTTCCAATATAATCAACTCTCTTTAACTCTTCAGCAACGCGCCTCAATGCAGCTCGCGACACTGAAGTACGTAAATATGTGTAAAATGGACTTGAATGGACATGTGCAACTTCATACACACTCTTTTGAAAAGAAGCTCGAATGTTGCTAATTTGTATCTTTAAGTTGTCATTCATGGCCTCCCAACATTTTACCATGTCACCAATACTGTTACCCAACATCTGCTTTAACTTCCAATGAGCAGACTCAACCCTATAATAATACATATTTAAACTAAGTAAGAAAAATAAAAAATTCACAAAAAGTATATTTTGGAATCTAAAACAAAACATACCGATTAGTCGTCGTGTTACCCATATGTAGGACTCGATTAATCCATGCGCAAACAAACCTTTGTCTATGTGGTGTCAACCATGTGTCGTTCACGTACTCAAAAAATTTAGGACAATCAACACACTCTTGCTCAAGTTCTTTTAAATGTTGTGCATACTCAACCTCATCACTAGCCCATACAACATCCGTCCATAATTTGCCAATTGACTCCTGCTTATCAGGATCCACTAATAGTTTCCTTTTTGCACCAACATTTTTGTTAATGTGAAACTGACATAGCAAATTATTTGTCTTCGGAAACACAGTTTCAATGGCTTTCATCAAAGCAAGATCTCTATCTGTCATCATAACTTGTGGAAATAAATCTTTTTTCACAAACAATTTTTTAAGCTTATCTAACACCCAACAAAAAGTCTCAGTCTGCTCAGACTCAATATACGCAAATGCGACAGCAAAAGTCAACTCGGTAGATGTCATTCCAACAATTTCAAACAAAGGTTGTCTGTATTTGTTTGTCTTATAAGTGCTATCCATAACTAACACAATAGGAAACATATTCAACAACTTAACTGAATCTGGATGTGCCCAAAATATATCTTTAATAACTTCAGAGTCATCTCTTTTTCTACTCCAAAAAACATAACCTGCAGCCTCGATAAGCTTAAACAAATGTTGTATCTCACTTCTAGGACCTCTTATCTCTTTTTCCATCATACTCTTTTGCTTGTATATTTGTGTGATACGAGTGACACAATCTGGATCAATCTCGTACAAGGAATGCAATATATTTCTGGGTGCAACCTTTCTCTTTGTTAAATCAGCAACATGTTGCTTCTGATCCGCTGTCAACCTACCAACAAATGAGTGACCTTCTAATCTATCGGGTAAATCATGGTTATGAACGCCGCATTTTACATCAATCTTCCATCCAGATCCATCTTTTGTCGGAATCGACCTGATCTTAAATGGACATCCACATTTTTTCGTCGCACTTTCTATTCCACTACGAATATCCTTGTATTTCCCACCTTTATCGCAACCAAATATTATTTTGTTCTTTCTTCCTCTCTTGCCTGTTTGTGTATCTGAACGAGTGATGACGACCGTCACTTTATTTCGTAATCCGGTGTCTTTGACCCATCTTATCACCTCTTCTCGTGTACCAAATATCTCTGTCGTTGTAAATACATCTGATGTATTCACACATATCGGTTCTTTTTCGTGTAAAGGTACTGCACCTACAAAATAAAAATATTTTTTAAAAAAATGAATTAAAAAAAATTAAATAATATAAAATAAAATTCAAACCGGAAGACTTTATGCAAGTCTTCCGGTATTGTACTCTTACAATACCGGAACACTTACATAAAGTCTTCCGGTACACATATTCATTCCTACCGGAAGAGTTAATAAAAGTCTTCCGTACCGGAACACTTTTATTAAGTCTTCCGGTGTACAATCATCATAATACCGGAAGACTAACATAAAGTCTTCCGGTATGTAAATTTACGTACCGGAACTCATTCCAAAAGTCTTCCGGAACGTGTAATTTTTGACAAATTTTTACTTTTATCTGACGGTCTGACACAAATGGTAAAAAAAAAAAATAATAAAATAATAATACAATAAAATAATCTAAGGTTAAAATGGGCATTTTTAAAAAAATGTGGGGGTACAGGTATAGATGGGGGGGTGCGGGGTAAAATCTTCTAAATTGAGTTGGTTTGAATTTAGTCTTAAAACTATGAGTTGAACCGTCAACCCAATCCAAAGAATATTGATTGAATTTAAATATTTGATTTAATCAAATTAGACCTAATACAACCTGCAAACACCCCTACAAGTAACATAAATTAAAAACACAAAATAACTACGTATATAACTGATTACATAATTACATAAAACCTGTAATCGGTTACAACTAAAAAACAATTTCATAACAGGTTACGGGATTAGTGCCTTGAGAATTCCTCTTGAAGATTTTACCCCGCACCCCCCCATCTATACCTGTACCCCCACATTTTTTTAAAAATGCCCATTTTAACCTTAGATTATTTTATTTTATTATTTTTTTTTTTTACCATTTGTGTCAGACCGTCAGATAAAAGTAAAAATTTGTCAAAAATTACACGTTCCGGAAGACTTTTGGAATGAGTTCCGGTACGTAAATTTACATACCGGAAGACTTTATGTAAGTCTTCCGGTATTATGATGATTGTACACCGGAAGACTTAATAAAAGTGTTCCGGTACGGAAGACTTTTATTAACTCTTCCGGTAGGAATGAATATGTGTACCGGAAGACTTTATGTAAGTGTTCCGGTATTGTAAGAGTACAATACCGGAAGACTTGCATAAAGTCTTCCGGTTTGAATTTTTTTTTATATTATTTAATTTTTTTTAATTCATTTTTTTAAAAAATATTTTTATTTTGTAGGTGCAGTACCTTTACACGAAAAAGAACCGATATGTGTGAATACATCAGATGTATTTACAACGACAGAGATATTTGGTACACGAGAAGAGGTGATAAGATGGGTCAAAGACACCGGATTACGAAATAAAGTGACGGTCGTCATCACTCGTTCAGATACACAAACAGGCAAGAGAGGAAGAAAGAACAAAATAATATTTGGTTGCGATAAAGGTGGGAAATACAAGGATATTCGTAGTGGAATAGAAAGTGCGACGAAAAAATGTGGATGTCCATTTAAGATCAGGTCGATTCCGACAAAAGATGGATCTGGATGGAAGATTGATGTAAAATGCGGCGTTCATAACCATGATTTACCCGATAGATTAGAAAGTCACTCATTTGTTGGTAGGTTGACAGCGGATCAGAAGCAACATGTTGCTGATTTAACAAAGAGAAAGGTTGCACCCAGAAATATATTGCATTCCTTGTACGAGATTGATCCAGATTGTGTCACTCGTATCACACAAATATACAAGCAAAAGAGTATGATGGAAAAAGAGATAAGAGGTCCTAGAAGTGAGATACAACATTTGTTTAAGCTTATCGAGGCTGCAGGTTATGTTTTTTGGAGTAGAAAAAGAGATGACTCTGAAGTTATTAAAGATATATTTTGGGCACATCCAGATTCAGTTAAGTTGTTGAATATGTTTCCAATGTCTCATTTTATTGCATTGGATTTGTAAACTCCAATCATTGGATTCAGGTAAACATTGTTATAATTTGATATTATTAGTAAATTATTTGAGTAACATTAAATAATGTATTGTTTAATTTTGAATATAGGTTAACATGAAAGAAGGATTTCCATTGCCACCAGTGACAACAGATTGGAGGAACTTTCGTTCTCCAGCAGCAACATCATGGATGGTAGGATTTGCTGCGCGTCTACAACATTGGCAACAACTTACGCCTATATTACAAACTCATTATAAATTATAAACTATGTTATTCATTTTTATTCATGAATTATATTATATGTTTTAATTTCATTATGTTTTTCATTTTTATTTTCACTTAAATAACATATAACATAAATTGGATTCAGGTAATCGAAAAACTATAAATAACATATAACATAAATATCAGTTCAAATGTCAATATATTAACAAACAAAGTCTAAGAAATAATATGACATAAACATAACTATACATCACTGTGAACGAGCAATACGTAAAGCTGCAAACAGATCAGCAAAATGTGGATCATCCTCTTCAGCTGCATTCTGCTGAAGGTAGCGATGAATCAAGGTGGACACAGAACCCCATGCAGGATCAGATGGTCCCGCATCGTACTCAGGAATAGATGCAACTGGCGGCTCATCATAGGGCTCATCATAGGTAGGAGGTACCAATCGAGGATGCGAAACACGATAATACCACTCTAGGTATCCATCCTCTACCTCAAATGGGATAGTCGCCCGTGTAGCAGAACGAATCACCTGGCCAGCGCTCTGGGTGTAACTAATCCACTCAACATCAATGTCACCAGCCATCCTAGGATCAATGGGTGCAGGTGGAATGGACTGACGGTATCCAAACTGTCGAAGACACCTGTCAGGCATGTATGGAACAATAGTATCTCCCCACCTCAAACAACCCCTGAATAGAGAAATCTCATCAAAACGACGATGAACTCTATGATCCTCGAACGGCCTCCATATGACATCAGTCGGTGTCAGCTCATCCATAATGGGTCGCAACTCATCCACCTTTAACGCCCCCTGTTTGTACGTCCACCTCATCGCACGCGGGAGTCCACAGTTCTGAGCAGGTATCCAATTCTCTCCTTTTTTCCCAAGTGTAGGAAAATACTCGTGAATCCAGCACTGTTAAAAAAACAATAACATAATAATTAAATAGAACATAATGAACTTAATAAAATTAAAATTAGAATTAAAAGAAAATCAATAAACTAAATTTAATATATAACTTTAACATAATAAACTGAATTTAAATATATACCTGTAGGAGAGTCGGATAACCACCAAGCTGTTTGCAGCTAAACATAGACGCATCTCCAAGAAACCTATACAGTGTCACCAATGCAGCTGTTGCCCAACTATAGGTGGACAACGCATCCAGGTCCCTAAATAATGCCAAGTATCGCGCCTCCACGAGTGTAAATGACTTATCCGCAAAGATGGTGCAGCCCACTATCACCATCAAATAACATCGGGTCGCAAATGCCCAACGTGAAGCTGCTCGATGCTCTACGAATCGATCATATAACCACTCTATCTTGAAGTACGATCCTCTGCACTCACGAACCTGGAAAAGTGCCGCTCTCGATGTCACTCCAAGATAGTCAACAGCCCACTCAATGGCTAACTCCTCACTGATGGGTTGAGGGTTCCAGAATACCCCCCTAATAGGCAAATGAAGCAGACATGCCACATCATCGAGAGTAATCGTCATTTCACCGAACGGCAGGTGAAATGAAGATGTCTCTATATGCCATCTCTCCACAAATGCAGAAACCAAGTTTGCATCAATCTTCTTCAAACTCGATCTCTGTAAGGAAGCTAAACCGGATCTAAATATGATACCCTCAATCTCCGGTGGAAGCTGCTGTGGAACCATCTGGGTCAACTTCAAACCATGTCCAGCCACCTTCAGTTCCTTCTTCGCCCCCCTCTCCTGAAATCAAATAAAATTAAACAAATTAGATAAACAAATTATATAATTTCGGTTATTATTCAAAACTAAATAATTATAATTTCATTACCTCGCCAAACCATACACGGCTCGCCACGTGATGCTCGTACGAAACCAAAAGCCTGGTATCGTACGGACCACTAGGATACCCCACAGGGTCAGCTGCAGCTGCAGATGTACCAGCATCATCTGCGCGTGATCTACTCGTCTCGCCCCGTCCCATCGATCGCACTGGAATCCTCCCATCTCTGCCGCGTGATCGAACCACTGAAAAAAAACAGAAAAACAATTATTTAATAAAAAAAAAAATAAAAAAAAAATTTCCGGAAGACTTTCTTCAAGTCTTCCGGTACACACGAAAGCATTCCGGATGACTTCAACAAAGTCTTTCGGTAGGCATTTTTTTAAAAAACTTTCCGGAAGACTTTGATGAAGTGTTCCGGTAGTCATCCAAACCATACCGGAAGACTTTCATAAAGTCTTCCGGTACCGGAAGACTTTCACAAACTCTTCCGGTACATTATTTTTCATTCCGGAAGACTTACTTGTAGTCTTCCGGTAAACACGTGCGAAAATCAAAAAAATTTTTCTCTCTGTAACTTTTGGACGGACGGTAAAAATGGAAAGTGAATTTGAATTAGTAACTATTTATATGAGGGCATTTTGGTCAAAAAAAATATTTTGGAGGGGTACAGGTATAATTGGGGGGTGCGGGGTAAACTCTTCATTCCTCTTTTGTAATATTTTTAATTATTTTTAACATACCTGTAATCGGTTACACTCGGTGGTAACAAATTCCGAATTATCAATTTTGTCAAAAGTGACTTAAAATTAACATGAATGAATCCAATTCCTAAATAAAAGTCATGTTTGAAAAGTAGCTCCCCTGGTTTGATTGTAGGTAGAATGAAGAGACGTGGTCCAGTGTCTGTTTGATTGAAACAAGCAAAAAGGAAGCAGGTGTGGGACATTGCATGTTACGTGAAATCATAATTCATAAATAAATGCGACCCATCTGCCCCACATCTTTTATCATTCACACCGACGCCACAAGCTAGCTGCTTCCAGATTCACATTTCAATTTTCACAGATAATATTTCATGTTGTCTGTCGGTGTCGGTAAGGTGCACTGTAGTATAGAGTGTGACAAGGGTCATTCTAGAGGCGCATATTTTAACTTCTTTGTGTTGGTGTTCATTCATATAGTAACTCTAATCAAAATTATCATCACATAATAGAGATATATCATCAACAAATGCTGATATAAAGTTACTTTACCTTTTCTTCATTAAAAAGATACAAAGCTAGCTTCTGCTTCAAGAGTTAAAAGACGATTCTGTCATTTTAACCTATCAAATAATTTACATTTTATTTTATCGTTTCCTAAAGTTTTCTGAATTTTGAAGGATTATGCACTGTCATATATGTTTATAGGAGAATATCGAGAAAAGACATCCAATATATAATTTCTTTTATTGGATAATTTATTGTTTAGTTAACTATTACGATACATGTGCGTTCGTACGAATACACGTATCTTAAAATGTATTTGTTTTAATAATGTATTTATTTATATTTAAAATTAGAAAATAAAAGATATATAATTAATAAATAAATAAATATAATGTATATTTAAAAATTAATAAATTAATCAATGGTTAAAAATAAATCGTAATTTTTCTCTCTCCATATTTAATTATTGATTATTTGTTGAAAAATTACGACTTATTTTCAACAATCGATTAAAAATGATTTAAGGGGAGGATGTGAAGTAAGTTTTATAAACTTACTCATGGAGTAAGAATATATATATATATATATATATATATATATATATATATATATATATATATATATATATATATATATATATATTTGGAGTAAGTTTTTTTTAGCTTACTCCACATCATAGTCTTTTCCTTTATAATTTTTCGAATTCCTTTCTTATTTGTAATTAATTAAAGAGGATATAATAAAATCAAATAAAAAATATTTGTTATGCAAAATTAATCATGTATCTTGATTGATGTGAAATATTTAAAATAATTTATAATTGAGACAAAAAGAATATTTTTAAATTTATCTTTAATTAGTGAAATACTTAAAATATATATATATATATATATATATATATATATATATATATATATATATATATATATATATATATATATATATATATATAATATATATATATATATATATATATATATATATATATATATATATATAATTTGATTGTTTTATCATAAAAAAACTATTTATTCTCAAATTAATAATTACTTTAACTATTATTTATTATAATTAATTTTCACTTTATAGAAAAATTAATTTATTCCCTCTTATTATTCATCACATATATCTTTTTCTCTATTTTCTTTGTCTCCTTTTGTTTTTATTATCAATCAATACTTTTGATGAAAGGTTACTAAAAGGGTGAGAAAAAGTAAAATGGGAACAATGTTTTATGGTAAAATGAAAAGTTACAGAAATGATGAAAAGAAGTAAAATGGGAACAATATTTTATGATAAAATGAATGGGTGAGAAGAAGTAGATTGAAGAAGCAAATAAAAAGTGTATGAAAAAAACCCTATGAAAAATGAACATTTTGCATATACAAACCACAAAACACGTATCTCCTCTTCTTATTCATCAACTTATTATTTTTCTCTATTTTTTCCTGAGCTGAACCAAGTAAATCCATTTTGAAAATATTATTATAATTTTGTTTCGGACTGGGCCTCTAAGTTTGCGTCGGGCAGAGGCCTAATCAGTCGGGCAGAGGCCCGACCCGATGGACAACAGGTTCACATCGTCGGGCACACACGCGGCCCACTAACTGGCAGTAAGGGAGACCACGTCTCCTCCACATATGACACGTCACCCAACCATCCACTCTTATCTCCTAGAATATAGGGGCAGTTTGACCAAGGGCAAGACAACGTGTTAGGTCTTACACGCTCATACGCGTTCCTTGGGCCTAGGTGATCCAACCCAAGAAAGAACCTTGGCCAAGCCTTGGGGCACACTATAAATACCCTCTCATTAGAGGGTCAGGTATTCTAAACCTATTATTTATTCTACTTCCGTATCCATACTCACTTAAGCATCAGAGTGCCTTGCAGGTACACCCCTCATCTTCTCTCAATCAACTGTCACGTTCGTTGCTCAGCACCTGGAAGGCCCTTCTGATCAGGTAAGATCAGGGGCGCCTTCTGTGGGAATCTAGCTCTCCCCATCTTCCACAACAGAAGATCAAAGCTTCAATTTACTTTTCACCCTTCCAGCATGGCCGGCGAACACGATGACACCCTTGGACTTGTCGACTACACCACAGAGGACAACATGATCGTCACTCACGAATCCGATGCGCGAGACGGGTAGCCTTCCACCTGAGGACAATGGTGTCCCTCAACCTCAGCCAGCAATTCCCTTTCAACCCATTCTGGTGCCAGTCGAGGGGGACCCTACCATGATAGCCATGGTGCACGCGTTGAACCATACCAATTTCATACTTTATCAACAACACGAGAGGATAATAGCACTAGAGACCGAGCGTCAACCTAGACCTCCCCGACGGGAACGTGGAGCTCAACCTGGGAGACGCCAACCATAGACGACCAAGAAGCGGGGGCATTCACCTCCTCACCGAGGGCGGCGTTCCCCCGAACCAAAGAAGAATAAGTCCAGGGGCGCCCTGAACGAGTTAACGACCAGTCGAGGAATTCCCCTCGACGTGACCAGAGTCCTAGGAGCGAGGACTATTCCCTTATGAGAAGCGATGAAGATGACCCTCGTTGTCCCCTTTGTCGGGCTATCATGGAGGCATCGCTTCAAGCGGGCATGGAGAAACCCCCGAACCTGGCGAATTACGACGGGATGACTGACCATGACGACCACGTCGACAACATCAACGCTATGCTCGACTACCGCAATGACATTAGAGGGAACGTCAAGTGCGGGTTATTCTCGACAACCCTCAGGAAAGGAGCCATGGTGTGGTACAAAAGCCTGGCCCCCGAGTCTATCACATCCTGTAGTAGCATGAAGTCAGCGCTCATAAGGCACTTCACAGCCTCCCGATGCCACACCAAGACATAAGCAACCCTTGAAGCCATCGTACAAGGTAAGAACGAAATGTTGCGTTTATACATTGAGCAATTTAACTAGGAGGCTGTCGAGATGGATACGAACGATTATATGAAAAAGTTTCTCCTCGAAAAAGGGCTTCTTCCTGCAAGCGAACTCAGCAGAGCAGTCGGGATAGAGCTTCCTTGAACCCTCGACGAGCTTCTCCACAAAGATCAAGCGTACATCAGGTACGAGGAGAAACAGGTCGCTCACAATGTTCGAAGAAACCGCGATCATGACGATGCCATAAGTTCCAAAAATAAAGACTACACTCCCCCCGCCGCACCGGGGAGAAGAGGAGAGACGATAAGCCTCGTGAGGTCCGCGAAGGAAGAGGACCAGCGAGGCGGTTCTCCGAATACACGTTGTTGACTGCTCCCTACGAACGCATCCTCACCGAGCGCATCAACTATGAGTTCAAATAGGGCAGGGTAAGGTTCTCCAAACCTACAGAACCCAAGCCCCACACTGACAATCCAAGTACTGCCGCTTCCATAGAAGTCACGGGCATGTGACCGAAGATTGTGTCCACCTAAAAGACGTGATCGAGATTCTGATCAAAGAAGACCACCTCAAACAATACACCAAGAGAAGTGAGACTCCCCGACATGAAGAACAACCCACGAAAAAAATCACGAAGACTCTTCGGGCGACAACTCTCCCTTCCAAGTAGCAATGTGCATATCATGGCCTGGAGATTTCCGCCTCCTCGATGTCAACACGGGAGGGTGATTTGCTGCACACAGCCCATGGGAGAATTTCCCTGCAGCCTTGGTCATCTCTGGAGGAGGAGTTAACAACGAGAACGCTGCCATTTCTGTGAAGCGGAAGTTCGACGAACTCCTGTTGACCACGCCCTACCAATTGGAAACCTTAACAAAATCTCGGGGAAGATCCAACCCGATATCCTTTTTTTTGGAGGAACTACCGGGTGGTTCGCCTAACTCTAGCATCCCTCTACTAATAAGGGCCAAAATGGCTTGCTTCGACGTACGATGCATATTGGTTGATCAGGGAAGCTCGGTGGATATTATGTATGTCTACTTATTCAAGACTCTCAAGCTGGACAATACAAACCTGTCCCCGTACGTCAGGTACGACCTCCAAGGGTTCAACGGGGCCACCACAAGACCATGGGGATACATAGATCTCCTCATTCTCTTCGGAGAGAAGGAGACCGCTAGAGAGGTCAAAGTCCCGTTCTTGGTGATCAAGTGTCCTTCGCTCTACAATTGTATCCTTGGCCGACCCACATTGACCTAATTGAGAGCAGTCCCATCTACCATCCACTTGAAAATGAAATACTACACCAATTTGGGCCGCGTAGTCACAATTCACGGCAACATCGAAGGTTCCCGAAGATGCTACAATGCGGTGGTCAATGGGCATGCCATCATCAACACCTCTAAGGACAACAAGAAACCCTGAGTCGAGGAACATCCACCTCCCCACGGGTCAACTCCGTCGAGCTCGACAGCTGCCTCGGCAAAGAAGACACCAAAGCACAGGACCCTATCAACGGTCAAACATCCACTCACCCAATTTTTCTGGTCCCCGATGGTGATTTCGAACTCATTCCTCTAGGAGACAACCCTGACAGAACTGTGAAGATCAACACCAAACTACCACCATCGACAAGGGAACAACTCATAACTTGCCTCAAGGAGAATGCATAAATGTTCGCGTGGAGTGCTGCTGAGATGCCCGGGCTCGATCCCAAGGTGGCATGTCACCAATTAGCTTTAGATCTGGCCATTAGGCTCGTAGCACAGCATAGGGGAAAGCAGTCTCCCGAGAAAGCGGAGGCTGCCGAGCAGGCAGTAAAAGACCTCCTAGAGGAAACTTTTGTTTCTGAAGCCCAGTACAAAATCTGGCTCTCTAATGTAGTTCTTGTTAAGAAAAATAATGGAAAATGGCGAATGTGCGTTGATTATAGTGATCTTAACTGGGTGTGTCCCAAAGATGTTTTTCTTTTGCCTAACATAGATAATTGGTAGACAACTCTGCAGGTTTTAAACTTTTGTCCTTCATGGACGCATACAGTGGATATAATCAAATCCCAATGTCGGATATAGACAAGAGACACACGACCTTCTTGACTACGACTGACAATTATTACTACAATATTATGCCATTCGGACTGAAGAATGCAGGGGCTACATACCAACGTATGATGAATAAAGTCTTTCGAGGTGAAATCGGGGACATGCTCGAGGTCTACATGGACGACATGATCGTCAAATCGCACGAAGAGCGTGACCATGCCCAACACTCCCAGAAGGTCTTCGAATAGGCGAGGAAATACAAAATGAGGTTCAACCCTGAAAAATGCACCTTCGGCGTCCGGGCGAGGAAGTTCCTCGGCTTCTACCTCACTAAACGAGGGATTGAAACCAACCCCGAAAAATGTCGAGCATTCTAGAAATTCCTAACCCCCAACTCGAAGAAATCCAATCAATCCCTTAACAGCATGCTTGCTTCCCTATCCCGTTTCGTAGCCAAATTCGCGCAACACGCCATTCCTTTCTTCAAGCTACTAAGGAAAGAGGCCGCCTTTGAATGGACCGGAGAGTGCGAACAGGCGCTGCTCCACCTAAAAAAGACGATCTCCGAACCACCGGTGCTATCACGACCACTGGAGAAGGAGACCTTGTACCTATACCTGTCTGTAGCCACTGAGGTACTCAGCGTTGTCCTCATTCGTGAAACCGACGACGGGTAGAAACCTATATATTTCACGAGCAAAGCCCTTCAGGGTCCCGAGCTCAGATATCAGCATATCGAAAAGGTCGCTTTAGACTTCATAAATGTGGCCAGAAGATTATGACATTACTTCCTCGCCAATACAATAAAAGTTCGGATATACCAACCCGTAAAACAACTACTTGGACGACCAGATATCGCCAGCAGAATGCCGAAGTGGTCGTTAGAACTATCAGAGTTTGACATCCAGTACATAAGAAGGAAAGCTTTAAAAGCACAAGTTCTGGCCGACTTTGTCGCCGAGATGACGCATAGCCCAACCCTGACCAGCGGTGCCCATAGATGGACGATCTTTGTCAACGATGCATCCAGCTCGATCGGGAGTGGTATAGGTATCATCCTCGAGAACGAGGATGGCATCATGATTGAGTTGTCACTAGCGTTAGCCTTCCCAACTTCCAACAACCAAGTTGAGTATGAAGCATTCCTGGTGGGCTTGCGACTAGCAGAAGATCTTGGGGCAAAAGAAGTGAAGATATCCACCGACTCTCAGCTCGTAGCATCCCATGTATGAGGAGAATATCAGGCAAAAAATGACAATCTCGTAGAGTACCCGGGCCCCGTGAAAGACAAATTGGAGAAGTTTGACTCCTGGGAAGTCCAACACGTTCCCCGCGAACATAATACACGAGCAGACATCCTGTCTAAACTGGCGAGCACACGAAAGAAAGGCGATAACAAATTTGTGATCAAGGAGATCCTCCCATGACCAAGTATCGAGGCACCTTCACCTTCATTTGAAGTGAACGCCATCGGCGACGCCCATTGCTGGATGACTCCCATCCATAACTACCTCACAAAGGACGAACTTCCATTAGACCCCAAAGAGGCATCTGTTACTAAAATAAGGGCATGGTCTTACGTCCTCCTCGAAGGCAAACTCTACCGACGAGGATTCTCCTTCCCAATACTTAAATGTGTTGAAGAGGAAAACGTCAAGAGATGCGACAAGTGTCAAAGACACGCAGACATGCACCTGGCCCCTCCTAACGAGCTAAAGACGCTCTTCTCCTCGTGGCCTTTCGCCTGGTGGGGAATGGACATCCTCGGTCACCGGCTCTTACCAGAACAAATACCTTATCGTCGGTGTTGACTATTTTACGAAATGGATCGAGGCTGACGCCATTGCCAAGATCATTGCATAGAACATACTATGTTTCTTCAAGAGAAATATCATCGCTCGCTTCGACGTACCCCAAGTCCTCATAACCGACAACGGGACACAAATCATAGACATAAGGTTCCAAGACTTCGTCGTCAACCTAGGCACGAAGCAACATTTCACGTATGTCGAGCACCCCTAGACCAACGGTCAAGCAGAGGAGGCCAACAGGGCAATCTTAAGAGGACTAAAGCGCAGACTGGGTGAAGCAAAGAAAGCGTGGGTCGAGGAGCTACACAACGTACTTTGGGCATACCGCATGACCCCACACTCCACGGTCGGGGAAACCTCATTCCGACTAACATACAGGACTGAGGAGGTCATCCTGGTGGAAATACGGGAACCCTTCAAATGAACAGAAACGCCTCTAGATGAAGAGATAAACAACAGAGCATTACGAGTAGAGTTAGACCTCGTCGAGGAAATTCGTTATGAAGCGGCCTTACGTGAAGCTTCATTAAAACAAAAAGTAGCTCTGCGCCACGACGCAAAAGTCATAAAACAAGAATTTCAAGTGGACAACCTCGTCCTCCGACGAAACCAGAAGAATCCGCACGAGGGCAAGTTGGCCGTGAATTAGGAAAAACTTACAAGGAGAAGAACTTGCTCGACCATGGAATATTGAAAAACTCAAGCAATACTATAGCTAGTCAACTCATGAAGGCATGGAAGGTACGACCAAGGCACTTCGTCACTAATCGAAAGGAAGGTCGACACCCCCGGAAGACGGGCACGACCTCCCTCTACGTTGTACACTTCAAAACAAACTTCACTGCCGCAGTACCATGTTGGCAGGGCACCCAACTCGCGATGGGAATGCCCAAGCCCCGGGATCAGGACCACGGCCGTGGCCCTCGACCCAATTTATAGAGGACGTAAAACCCACACCTCGTCGGTTCCCTAAATCGACGAGTCTAAAATAGTCGAGCAAACGAGTTCATAATATCATTAAACAAATTACCTTGTCGGTTCCCTAAATCGACGAGTCTAAACAATCGAACAAACAAGTTCACAATATAATCAACATTAGACACTTAACACAAAGTAAAACATTGTATTATGAATCCGGTGAAGTACATGCAGGGCAGAGCCCAAAATACGAAGATAAGTAAAGGCACGCAGACCATGAAAACGAAACCAAAATGGCGCGCAGGCCGAAAAGAACAAAGACACGCATGCCAGACCTACTCGTTACCCTCATTGTCATCCTCTTCTTCCCCTGAACCAACTTCAGGGCAAGTGATCTCCTCGTCAACCACTTCATAGTTGAAGGCAGTCCCTTCAGTGACGAGCCCAGGGTTGACAACCTTGAGCTTATCGGTAGCTTTGTCAAAACCCTCTTTGAAGACCTCGACAACATCCCTCTCGAGCTCCCTCCCTGATCCGGCCAATCAGGTCACCCCGATTCTGCAGAGCCAGCTCCCCCTCGCGTTCATCTTCCCCAAGGAGAGACATATTCTCCAACACCTTAACCCTTGAACGGAGATGCCCATTCTTTGCCATGGCCTCAGTAAAGTCGGTTTCTTACTCTTTCATCTTTTTATTCTCCTCGACCAAGGTTTTGCGCTCGCGCTTCACATCAGCCAACTCCGACTTCAGCCCCTCCTGGAGTTTGTACTCCTCTTTATAATTAGACAAGTTCTGGGAGAGCTGATTCTTTTTAGTAGCGACAACTCAGAGTGCCTCCTCCGCACCCTTCAACGCAGATAGCGAGCAAGTATTATCGGACATGACCAGGGTCGTCTCCATGACCCTAATCACCGCAACAACATCCTGAGTTAGGTTTGCATGCTTGTTTTTCGCCTCCTGGTCGAGAATGTCCTTGGTCTCAACGGACATCACCACGAAGGAGCCTTCCGAGCTGAAAGCTTCTTGCTCTGAATAGCAGGGAGGAAAAAGGTAGGCCCCTTGGTTTTCAGGTGGACCTCTGGGCGCAGTAGCTGATCGACCCAACGGACCCTCTGGACGGGGACGTTTGGGGCGGGGAGATTCTTCCAGAATAATAGTATCGTTCGACATGATAGTTTCAGACTAAAATTTCGAGCAGGAGAATGCAGAGTGGGACTGGCACTCCCAGAACCATCGGCCACATGCTCGGTGACCACTTGTTGGACGCGACTCTTGCTCTTCTTCTTTTGTTTGGTTAGGGCTCCAACCTGGTTGGCCAACTTTAATGCTTGCTCCCGGAGTGTGCGAATGTCGCCTGCAAAATGAACAAGTCAGTAAGGCAGATTAGAAAACAAAAGAAAAGACACAGACGGAGATAAGCTACCTAGAAGTCGGAGGGCTTCCTCGTCTGACTTCTTGAGCATGACCCTGGTGTTAATTAGCCGAGGCTCTAAGATGGGAAATCCATCATCGCCCAATATCAGATTATCTATTCGATTTACCTAAGTTGCGGGCCTGAAACTCCGGACGTAAGCCACCTGCTTTTTGTAGGCCAGCTTATCCTCGACCTTTGGGTTCTCATGTTTTACCATATAATGACCGGTAGGCAAATCAAAATGGTCCGGCCTTTACTCGAGAGCAACCTTCGACACTAAGCGTTTCCCGCCATCCGACTTCTGTCGCCTGATATATAGGATGTCGAGGGCCTACTGGGTGATGGGCTTCACCGCATACCACATGTCCTTGAAGTTTTAAACAGAATTGTGATAGGTCTTGAATAGCCTCGAAGGATGCTTGAAAGAAACCCAACTATGTCGACCTTCACTTCCCGTCCGTTGTATGTGGAAGACTCTAAGAAAGAGGGGCAGAGTACAGCCAATCCCAACATATTGGCATATCAGTTCAAACGCCCGAATGAATGATATGGCATTGGGATGGAGCTGTAAGGGTGCCATTCTAAGCCACCTAAAAACCCCCATCTGGAAGTCATTGAAGGGTAGTCACATCCCCTATTCCCGGAAGGCGAACTCGTACATTACAAATCGTTTCCCCCGGAAACACGAGCAGATCCGCTGCACGGGGAGGGGTGCATAACACTGCCAATTCGGAGGTTCGTCGGGAACCACGTCCTCGACTATTATATGCGCAGTGGTGTGGTCGTCTATAAAGCAAGACTCAGTCTCCATTGGCTCATCGACAACCCACTAGAGATCTTCACTCTCGGACGAAGATGGCGCGCTCCCTTCGACGGGACGTCCCTGGTCCATTTTACCTGAAAAACGGAAGGAACAAGTGAATTCGACGTCGAATTAAATCCACACTTCCACTGTAGTTCAAGTGAAAGGGCGGGGGGATCAATACCCGACACACATATACTAAATTTCCTGAGACATTCAAAGAATGCTCGTAAACCCCAAGAGACCTATGAAGGCTTCGCTCGGGACATTCAAATAATGTTTGGTACATTCGAAGAATCCATGAAGTATCTTCCTGGGGTATTCAAATAATGCCCGAGGCATTCAAAGAACTCATAAAGATTATGCTCGGGACATTCAAAAGATGCCCGAGACCTTTACATAAATTTCATATTTTCTGCCCGGTGTATGCATATTACGCCCGAGACATTCATCCAAAATCCTAAAGAAAACCGCCTAAAAACATGCATTCTACCCACGACGATAGGTAATTCACTAACATAACTAACTAATAAAACCTAAAATTGACAGAAAAAGTGAGTCAGAACGTTACCTATCATGATTCTGATGATATGATGTCGACGGTGAACGACAATGATCGTGGCAGTTGTGCTAACGAGAGATAATTTGGATATCAGGTAAGACGTCTGAGGAGGGAAAAGGGAAAAATAGAATGGTCCCCTCACTCCCCCTTTTATATATGTCACATGAAAGAACGCTCCCTAAGCAATCATTACCTAGATTCCCTAGGACGACCTGCATTTAATGGACAGAAGATGAAGCGACACGCATTAAAGGCAGAGACACGTTACCCTAGGGAATTCCAAAGGGCGGAGAGCATGCTTTACGCCCTCAACATCAAAAGAGTACGGGCACCATGACGTCCTCCTCGACAAAGACAGACGCTCACAGATCCCCGACACTAGAACACGTCTCAACTTTCCTTATTCATACTCTTCGAACTTCCTCGTCAGAATCAGCAAGACAAAACTCATGACTTCCTCGACAAGACAACCCAGAATCACCAGACACGTTCCACTCCTCGCTCTGTCGGAGCTCGTGACTGTCCCCGACATCAAGATCCTTGCCTGACTAGTTCTTAAGTCCTCACTCTGTCCCAGAGTTTTGACTTGGGGGGCTCATGTTCCGGACTGAGCCTCTAAGTTTGCGTCGGGAAGAGGCCCGACCCGATGGGAAAAAGGTTCACATCGTCAGGCACACACGCGACCCACTAACTGGCAATAGGGGAGACCACGTCACCCCCACATATGACACGTCACCCAACTGTCCAATCTTATCTCCTAGAATATAAGGGTAGTTGGACCAAGGGCAAGACCATGTGATAGGTCTTGCACGCTCCTACGCGTTCCTTGGCAGTTCTTCTTTGGGCCTAGCTGATCAGCCCAAGAAAGAACTTTGGCCCAGCGTTGGGGGCATACTATAAATACCCTTTCTCATTAGAGGGCCAGGTATTTTGAACCTATTATTTATTCTACTTATGTACCCATACTCACTTAAGCATCAGAGTGCCTTGCAAGTACACCCCCCACCTTCTTTTAATCAATTGTCATGTTTGTTGCTCAGCACTTGGAATGCCCTTCTAATCAGTTAAGATCAAATTCTATAAATAATGTCATTAATAATTATAATAATGATGATAAAATATTAAAATAAATAATATAATCTTTTTCTAAAATAAACATTACTGTATATTTAATAAGATTCTCTCTAAATATATTTCCTCTCAATCTAAATATTTATTTAGACTTCTTTATATATATATATATATATATATATATATATATATATATATATATATATATATATATATATATATATATATATATATATATATATATATATATATATATATATATATATATATATATATATATATATAACATGCGAACTATCCTGAAAAGGAAAGGTTAGTTTTCGTGCAAGATTATTTTATGTATGCATGTATGACATGTTGTTCTTAATGTAGGTAAGAATGTCGTATGCATTATGGATGTGTATGCCATGATATGATGTAAATAATGTATGTATGAATTATGTAGTCGAAGCATATTAGTAGCTTCATGTAATAACTGCTAGTTGGGGAAAATGAATCCCGATTCGTTGTTGAGAAGTATGAAGACATCGTTCCCGTTTTGTTTCAGAATATCGTACTTAGGATCTTCCGTTTTCCGTTTGTCATACTTCTTATTGAAAGATTACATTCTTGAATACCCTGACTGGGGATAAAAGAGACGGACATTCCCCTGAGAAACTTATTTTGGCCAAGTGGCAATTCTTCGGAGAATACCAGGTTGGGGATCTCGTAAAGTTGGAAGTACAAGAGGCTACTTGGAATACTTCGCTGAAATAAATTCGTACAGGTTACTCTATGGGGGTGAACATGTGAAGATTCATTGGATATGAATTTTACTGGGGATTCCTACCTCCGATCGTCCTTAGTAAATGATATTATTGTAATTCTATATTATTTTATGCATTTCTGATAAACATCAATCATATTCAAAAGCATATATACATTTGAACATAATCAACAGACGTTTTCGCTTAAGTAAAAAGGGAAAAGTAAACATGAATTCAAAAATAGAATTGTATCAATTTTGAAAGTGTATACTCATTCAAAATAACCAATGGATTTAGAACTTCTGATATTCTCGACTTCCCCGAGTAATTTTCTAGGAATTATCATGATTGAATCTGAAGACATGATACTGACACCATCTGATATTATTGGCATAGACAGTTAATTTCCACAATGGCTTCTACTGATAATCCAAAATCAAGGCAATGTAATGAGAGGAATATGTTTTTAGACTGCGGTGGATCGTGTACGTTTCGAGAAATGGTTAAGGAGCTTGTAACTGAATTTGACCTGATTAAATTTGAAAAGAGAATGTTGCCCCTAACTGAAGATGATTTGTCTCAGAATGGAAGTATTTGAAAAGAGCTACCTCAAGAGAAATAAACAAAATGTCTCACAATAATATGCCTCTGGCATCGTGAACTCGGTAATGTTACCTATGGTAATTCATATGAGGAGACATGCCCATGGCTTTTAAGCATCGTTGAATCTTGACCTGACTGCCCCTAATGAATTGGGCAGTAACATGGAATGCCCCCTTTAGTGGAAGATAATGACCATTCCCTTTGTATACATTGGCTTTAATCCATGAAGCAACTTTGTCTTCGGGAGGACTTTGGTTTATTGAATGTTCATCAGATAAGCTTATCTGCTGTCAAACACTTAGTTATATGCAAACAATGATATTCAAAATGCAACACTTATGTTTGTCTTGATGTTTTGAAAAAGAATTATTTTAGCAAAACAATGTTCGTAAAAACTGTGATATTAACTCAAGATTTATAATAAGCCCTAAAGGAGTCAGGATACCTTTTTGTAGCATTACACTTTCGAACTAACCATGCTTCAGTTAGGACTTTTAAAGGTTGTAACGTAGCCTGGTTCACGGTTTAAGAAACAATGGATAAAGGCTCAAGTTTATTTGTACCCAACCCATTCTTCGTGAAGTTCTTCAGTCCTATGTTCGGTTAACTTATGCATTGAGGCTCCAAAGGAGTTTGGAATGGTAACACTGACATTTGCGATGGTTCAGAAACCATAAGTTTATTTGAAAAGACAATCGTATTTTTTTTGTTGAGGATTTGTAGTGACCTCTTTTTATTTTGACTTTGTTATCCCTTCCTTTTGTCTAAACTGTTTGTTTCCAGGTTATAGACAGCGAGATGTCTCAATTATTACTAAGTCTCCTTCATAGGTTTTGACTTAGTGAGCTTTTCTTTTGCTAGATATTGACTGTCGAACTTAGTGATTATAGGGAACCATCATTAGTTGTGTACAAGAAGGACAGCTAACATAATTGAGTTAATCGAGGAACTACCCAGCCCCAGGTTATGATTAAGGGTTTTAATTTGCTTGAGAATGAAAACTCCTACTTCATAGGCTCAAAAGGGTTAACTAGGTATTAACTTCCTTATATCTCCACTGTTTAGGAATTGAAACAATGCATGTACATCGTCAGCATAGTCTGTTTAAAAGCATATTGCATAAGATTATGGTATTGTTTTTGTCATCCTCCCCCTAAAGGCTTACAACTTTAACAAGAGTTGAATATCACAAAATAGAAGTAAGAAGCATAGTTTAAATATAGTGAAACGAATGGATTAATTCAAGATAAACATATGCAATGCATTATCGTGAAAACAAAAAGTCTGACATAATAGTAAGTGTCTAAGCCAACAAAAGAAATTACAAATGAAAATTTAAATATTCTCAAAGCCTCTTCCTTTATAATTGTCACTCCGGGTGTTTGGAAGCTTCGATGTTTGATGAACAATAGGAGAATTCAATCTGGTCTTCTGGCGTAACCTCTAGGATTCCTTCGTTAATCAGGTCTTGAATCTTATTCCTAAATACCCAACAATTATCAGTGTCATGTCCAGGACAGTTAAAGTGATATGCACACCTTGCATAGCAAGGAGAGGAAGTATTGGGCTTCTGAGGAGGGTCTTTCAAGGTAATCAACTTCATCTCCAACAAGCATTGCAAAGTTTGCGACATTGGCGTGTTGATCTTGATAAACTGCCTTTTATGTTCCTTGTGTTAAGGCGGATTAACCCTATAAGATCGTCCTCCTTTAATTGAAGAATAATCAGTAGTTGCCTGTCTCTTTCCTTCTCTCATCCTCATCTTCCTTTCAACCAAGTCAGTTTGTTTCATCAGAGGTTGACTGATGATTAGATTCCCGACTTCGTTACCTTGAAGTTTATTGACAAAGACTTTCAGCTTTTCTTTCCCCTGGGCTAAGTTTCGGATAAGAGCCACCTGACCATTTATCTGGATTATCATCTCTTCCATATCAGCTTGCATTTGTTCCAACTGATCATCTTTGTTGTCTTCAGATTCTTCTTTTTCATGTCCTTAGTGAGGAAGGCTTTCAACTCTTCTTGTCCCTTGGACAAATTCAGGATATCCTCTTTAAATTGAGCATTCTGAGCTTGAAGATCTTTGAAAGATTGTTCGAGAGCCATTTCTGCTGAGATAAACAGCGAGAAGATAAGAAACCTATCGCGAAAACCTGTCATGAAATGATATGGTATGTAGATGTATATGCAATGTTTTCAAGGACCGCGGGATTTAAATTTGTTAAAACAAACAAAAACAAAACTCTTATTAGTAGGTTTGAAATAATATTTCCCTTTGGGCTTACAAATGAAAGAGAACAAAACATATAAAGAAAATAAAACATCTGAGATTTAAGTCTCCCATAGACGTTTCCTTTTGGTGTTGAGATATGTGTTGAGGTTCTGCTCCTCGTGAAGTTGCTTTGTTAGCTCCATCACTCTTTCTTGGCAAACCCTGAATTGAGCTTCAAAGGTATCTCTTTGCTCCTTCAGTTGGATCCAGGACTTTTGAAGCTCTTCCAAATTAGTAGGCATATCAGGATAAAGAATGGTATAAGGAACATCTTCTTCAACAATAGGCTCAACAGTCACCGGTAGAACAACATGATATGGCATCATATGAGTCTGAGCACGAGACCACACCCATCTGAGGTAAGGTTTCATAGGGATGGAGTATTTTGGTTCCAGAGTATTGCTATCAACCTTCTTCACCTTACTTCAAGCTCGTATAAACCTTTGACGGTAACCTTGAAGATCATTGTCATAATCAAACACAATACCTTGAATAAGCATGTCACGAGGACCATTACTCTGAGTATAACTAAACTGACATAGTGCTAAATACGGGTTGTAAGTAATTCCCCCTCTTATGCCAAGGAGTGACACGTTAGGGAACTCTCCACAACGGTCAATGATAGTGACATTTTCCATAGATCGGGAACACCAATGAATATCTGAATGAGAGAATGTCATTATCCTTTTAGATCACCTCAAATCTTGTTCATTCTTCATCACAGATCAAGGAAGGTGTGAAATAAACCACCTTTATAGTAGAGTTATGCAACACATCAGAGTTCCTCGCGCTTTCATAGTACGAGTGTGGAGAGAGTGCAAGATATCTCCAAGCAAGGTAGGCACCGAATTGTGAGTCAAAAATATGTTGATGGCGTGTACATCTATGAATTGGTCTGGATTAGGGAACAATACCAAACCATAAATCAGCAAGGCTAAGATTTTCTCAAAAGCATCGTAACTCATAGCATCCAAGAACACATGAGCTTTCTCTATCAATACTTTGGCAAGAATACCCTTAACTCCACTTCTTATTTCTAGGACAATGTCTGATTTCTTCAAATGTAGGGCTGCAACAATGACTTCAGGTTTAAGCTCCTTCTCTAAGCCTGTGAAAGGTTTCTGATCAAGGATAGGTATACCAAGTAGCTTGGAGAATTCTTCCATTGTGGGCACCAGCTAATAATCGGGAAATGTGAAGCAGTGATGTTTAGGATCAAAGAACTGGAACATGACACTCATCATATATTCATCAAATCTTGAGGTAACCAAGTCAAGTAGATAACCATGCTTCTTGATGAATTGGGAGATTTCCGGAAGTTTTGAGTCCAAATCCTTAAGCTTGGAAGGTATCCCTACAAAGTTGATCCGGATAGTGTTCCTACGAGTGGAAGCCATGACCTGCAACAAAGATAAATCCTTTGGTACTTGAAATGGTTAGTGAGAATGTTATGTTTATGATGTTATGATGTTATGTTCACACACAAATAAGTGGCACGCACAAGAAAGTCACACAATAGCCCTAGGTTTAAAGGCTCTCATGAGGTTTAAAGGAAAGTACCCCCCCCCCCTGAAGTTTAGTTGGTTCATCCTGTCCTAACAAAAGTAACCGGGTTCTAAGGGATCTCAATATCATTGATCCTTATCAAGGGTTGTTGTTCCTTAGGCAACTGACTTGCCAACCAAAACCCCCCAAGATTAGAATCTCAATGAGCATAGCATCGAGTATCAACCAACTTTAGACTTCACCAAAGCCGACTATCTCACTACTTTCTAAAGGCCAAGATGGGTCAATTAGGGTTCTAAAGGGTAGTTAGTGTTAATGACAACATATGGCAGCCTCATATTATCCTCAACTTACTTAAGGAACATAAGCACCAACCAAGAAGTCACACTAACTGTAGCCACCAGATCAACCATATCGGTATACGCCGTACAGTTTCCTTGGTCTATTGCCACTTACCTAAGGTACATTAGATCCGGTTAGGATCTTTCTCACAGTAACCCGACAACAATCCCTTAAAGATAAAGCAAGCAAATCAAACAAGTAAGTGATCTAATTCATAAGGTAACCCCTATTTTACTTAGTAATCCCCAGCAGAGTCGCCAGTTCTGTAACACGGTGGGATAACTGACTTGGTTTTTTTGTTTGACAAAAATATGTGCGGATAGCAAGAGTCGCCACCGAATTTTATTTTATCCAATAGGAAATGGTATAAAAGAACATGAAAGACCTTAAAAAGATTTTTGAGTTCGGGGGGTAGGTTATACAAAGGGAAGGTGTTAGCACCCTTTGTATCCATGGTTATTCATGGGCTCTTAGTTACTTAGATCACTTTAATTTGTTTGAAAAAAGTGTAGTGTGTGATTAAAAAATTTCATAAGTCTTTGTAATGATCCTCGTATGGATGTATACAAAGCATTGAGTTTGAAAATGTTTTAAAAGTGGGGTGTGAAAAGAGCTTTTCGAAAGTGTGAGCAAGTAATTAAGTGCTACCTACCCTACGTTTGGTCTTTCATGTTTCTTTATTTCCTTTCAAGGGTAAGAATGTCCTTACTATTAAGGAGTAATTAGTCATTACCTTGGATTTATTAAGGGACGGGCATAGGGTCATTGTATGGTCAGAGAAAGTAACTTGTAAGGGTGTCTTTAGCAATTCGTAGGGACTATCATCATTTTTCCATAGGGACGAGATCATTATTTTGTAGGTGTTGTACCCCAAAATTCTCCCTCCCACATTCAAGACCATGTGTCTCAAGAGGTCTCTTAATAGTCATAAGATTCTCAATTGGTCAAAAGGATTGAAGGTTTCATTAGACAAAGTCTCCTCATAAACAATGGATCTTAGAACTAGGGTTTTGAGTTTCCACAAGCAAAGTGGACTTCTAAAGCCTAAAGTGGACTTCATAACATCCCATATACCTTAAATAATCTTCATGTCAAGTTTCAAAGCTCTCCCAACAAGTTTGGTAAGTCAGATCCTCAGATACCTAACAATCAGTTAATTTGGCCAGAAAGTGAACTGAGGTCAACTGTGGTCAACTCAAAGACAAACTTCAAGATTTTTGTCAACATCAATATTATGAGGTGAAATTCATCATTTGATCAAGGGTTGATCATGATTCATCAAGGCAACTGAACTTTGACCAGCCATAACTTTCACATACTTTATCAAAAGTTTCCCATCCAAAGCTCATTTTAAAGGAAATTCAATTATCTACAACTTTGTGTCTCACAAGCCAAGTCCAAAAATGCTTCATTTGGAAGGTATGAGCCAAAATATTATAGGTCTTTTTGAAAGTCAACAAAAAGTCAACTTTTTCCAAAGCTCATAATTTGAAAATGGTACATGATATGGACATGGGACCAAAATGATTGATTAGAGGACACTCTAAGATTTCTAAAAAGTCCTATAAAACCTTCATGGCATTAAAATTGAGGAAGTTGTATATTGTAAAATTTGAGAAATTTTCAAGCGGTATATGAAGCAAAAAGGGTCTAAATTCAAGATTTTGTCAAATGGACCCATAATATTGTAACCCAAACTTGAAGATGAGGTAATGCACGACCCAATGATCATTTATTCTGATTTTTATCATTTATTTTATATTATTTTGGATTTTAATTATTAAAATTCAATTTTAATAGAAATAAAATATGAAAATCATATATTTGATCTCATAATTATTTTTGGATCAAAGATTTTGCATTCAAGGTGATTGGAAATCATTCAAAATCATGCAAGACCAAAGTGATATGTGAATATTTGATTTTTTTTGACAAAATTAGTAAGGAGGTTTCTTCACAACCAAGTAACACAAATCCATACAACAAAGGCCCATTCTTTGACCTAATTTGCTTTATTATATATACACAACAACAATGCAATGCAAGGACACGAAAATTCAGAGGCAAGAGACACTTTCACATTCATTTTTTTTAATTAAGAAAAGTGAGTTTTCGGTTTCACCATTCCAACGAATTTCCAAAGGTTTGAAAGGTCTCATTGTACTCCTTGAGGTGTTCTGAATCTATTGCAACCATCACCATCATTAAAAACCTCAAGAAACCATACAAACCGAATTCACATTCTCCTTTTATTTTGATTTTTCGATTATATTGATTCATGCTTGTTTGATTAATTTTGATTATATAACATTGCTTGTTTGGTTGTATAAATAGATTATGGGCAATTGGATTTAAACTTTGATGCAGAAATCGCACGACGCCATTGTTAGGGTTTGAGAACTTGAAATTAGGGATTTCTTTTAAACACGATTTCAGATGAAATTGATGGACTATTTGGACCTAGAAGGCTAACCTTGATTGACTTGAACAATTAAAACACATTTATTTTGTATATTTTGCATATTTGATTTCGCAGGACATGTAGTGACGGAGAAAATTCGTCACTACAAGCTTTAGTGACAGACGACTTTAGCTAAATGCCAAAGTGGACGGTTCAATGGAGAAGATGACTCTGCGCGCGTTTTCCTATTTTTAAATATTTAAATTATTTTATATTATTTGTTTCTTATTCATTTACGTTACAGGCTTGCTAGCTCAGATGGTTGGACGCGCGATTGGTAAAGGGGGAAACCTGAGTTCGATTCCAGGCTCCCCCCTTATTTTTGGCCCTTTTCCACCCTTTTTCTTATTTTCTAATATTTTCTTATTTTTATTAACTAATTAATTAGGTTAATTAATCATTCTCTTTCTAATTTAATTTATAATTAACTCATCATTAACTAAAAAATTATTTTTTTTCTTCTCATATAATATTTTTATATAATAATTAGTTTATCAAATAAAATTGAAAAATAATTTAATTAATTTTAGGTTAATTAACTAAAACCCTAATTTTCAAAATAATTTTTTCTAAACCTGATTTTTCTAACCCTAATTTTTTTAAAACCCTAGTTTTTTTGTAACACTAATTTCCTTTTTTTCAATTTTTTTTTCTTTCTTTTTCTAACTTATTTTTATTCGTCTTAATTATTTATTTTATTAGGAAATTGTATAGACGCACGATTATGTAATTTATATTGTCGCTTTTATTCTCGATTATGTAATTGCTCCTCCTATGTAATAGTTTAAGTTTAAATTCCGCATTTTATTTTCCGCAATCCCCCTAAAAAGACAAATGTAACCATCCCCCATGATGTAATAGCGTTGGACTTTATTTTTCTGCTTTTTAATTTCCGTTAAATATTAAATGCGTGGTTAGTAAACCTAGGGAGTGAAAAAGACTTGTATGTTAATCAATTGGACTTAGCCCATTTAATTCAAAGATAAATAACTGAAATTGATATTCACACACGTAAGTCGATCGTTCTACGATCGCCATCTGCACCTCCTAGGGTTTCCCCTATTGGTTGCCTTTAATATGGTTAAGTCCCTCAAATGTGGGGGTGTCTTAGTAAAAGTCCCTTCAAATAAAAAAAATCATCAAGTCCCTTTAGATAAAAGATCATAGTCCCTACGAGTTGCCTACGAACAAATGATCTAGTCCGTCGATGACCCTACGGAAAAATGATGATCGTCCCTTCGAATTACTAAGACACCCCTACAAGTTGCTTTCTCTGACCATACGGTGACCCTATGCCTGTCCCTTAATAAATCCAAGGTAATGACTACTTACTCCTTAATAGTAAGGACAGTCTTACCCTTGAAAGGAAATAAAGAAACATGAAAGACCAACTTAGGGTAGGTACCACTTTCAAAATATTTTCAAACTCAATGCATTATATACATCCATACGAGGATCATTACAAACCTTTGAAAAACTTTTTTAAACACACACTACATATTTTTCAAACAAGTTAAAGTGAGTTAAGTAACTAAGAGCCTATGGATAACCATGGATACAAAGGGTACTAACACCTTCCCTTTGTATAACCTACCCCCCGAACTCAAAATCTTTTTAAGGTCTTTCCTATTCTTTTATACCATTTCCTAAATTGGATAAAATAAAAGTCGGTGGTGACTCTTGTTATCCGCACATGTTTTTGTCAAACAAAAACACCCAAGTTAGTTCTCCTACCGTGTTACAGTAGGAAACTTCGAAGGGACTGTGATCTTTTAAACTTTGAAGGGACTTGATGATTTTTCGTTCGAAGGGACATTGCTTTTAAGACACCCCATGTTCAAGGGACTTGGCCATTTGTTTAAGGCAACCAAGAGGGGAAACCCTAGGAGGTGCAGATGGAGAACGTAGAATGATCGACTTACGTGTGTGAATATTATTTTTAATTATTTATCTTGATATTAGTTTTCTGAATCCATATTGTTCATTTAATTATTTTCACTCCCTAGATTATTAACCACACGGTGAATATAAAGGCTGAAATTAAATGGCAGAGATTAAACGATTCCTCCACTATTACATGGCTTCGGGGAAGTTACATAATAATTAGGCGGAAAATAAAGCTAAATTACTACAAGTGCGAAACAGTTACATGATAAGGCGAGCAATAAATGAATAACATAAAAATAAATGAAGAATAGAAAATAGGTTTGCAAATTAGGTTAAAGAAAAAAAATTAGGGTTAGGATTTGAGAAAAAATTTAAGGTTTAATAAAAAGTTTAAGGTTTAGGAGAAATTTTAGGGTAAAAATTAGGGCTAAATCTTTAGGTTCGAGATTTAAGGTTTAAGGTAAGAAACTCAGGGTTTATGATTTTTTTTAGGGTTTTAGAGAAAAAAATAGGGTTTGTGGCGAAATCATCAGTTTTTTTAAAGAAAAATCAGGGGAATTAGTTATGAAACCTAAATAAATAAAACCTTAATAAAATACATTAATTTATTATTATAAAAAAAATTAAGAATTAGTATGGAATTATTTTTTAAGAAAATATTAGAAAATGATTAGGTTAATTAAATTATTAGTTAATTAATATTATTAATTAGAAGAAAAAAAATAATAAAGAAAATATAGGAAAAAAACCAGGTTTTGCCAAAGTGTTGGGGGTGAGTGTTGAACCCACACCCTTTGCCTCAAACACCAGCCTTCCATCCACCAGGCCATGTGCGCCTCATGATAATGACCTGAACAAAGTAATATATAATTAAAACTATTAGAACAAATAAGTTATAAAAAAACGCTGAAGACTGGGTTCGAACCCACACCCTCCACTCCATAAGCCAAATCTCTAGCCATCAGACCAAACGCGTGTTGGTGTTAATAACCCAGCATAAAAAAAATATAAAATATGTCAGTTTTTTGAAATTCCGAAATCGCGCCAAACTACATTGTCTTCAACTTTTGGCTCATGAAATTAGCTACGGTTTCCCTATGAATTAGCTATGAAAATCATCGTAGCTAATTGACCTGTAAAACTCAAAACCTTCGAAACATGTATGATTTGCACAAATTAATTATATCAAATGATTCCCCACATATTATACAATCCAAATATGTTGTCCAAAAGCTTTTAAATAGTCAAAATCATGAAACCTCAAACTCATGGTCTAAACCCTAATAATGGTGTATCGTTGATTCCACATCAAAACTCCAATCAAAGTGCACAAAAAGTTTCCTTACAACACAACAAACATTATTAGATAATCAAAATCAATTAAAACAACCAGAATTATTTGAATCGAAAATTGAAAATATATAATGAATATGAATTATGTTTGAGCATTATGGCATGAGTTGGATGATGAGAATGATTTGAATAGATTCAAGAAGTATCAAGGAACACCATGAGACCTTTCAAATCTTTTGAAACCTCTTAGAATGGAAAAACCGAAAATCAATTTTTCCTTAAAAAATTTGAATATGAAAGTGCTCATCCTCCTTCTGAATTCGTGTTTAATCCTTATGGCCTTGTTGGATATAAATTGTGGAGTGAATTAGGTTTAAATTTTGGACTTTTTGCAATGGATTTGTGTTACTTGTGAATGAAGAAATTACCTTTCCAAATTTGTGCAAAAATCAAATGTAATCATGCTATATTGGTATTGCACGAATTTAGAAGAGTTCAATTATCTTAATCACAAAATATTTGATAAAAAAATAAGTCTTAGATCAAATATTTGATTTTTTTCATAAGTTATTTCAATTAAAATTGAATTTTAATGATTAAAATCCAATATAATATAAAATAAATAATAAAAATCAGAACAATTGATCATTGCCCATTTGAAGAAATCTTGAGTTTAGACCATTTTTGCTTCATATACCTCCTAAAAATTGCCCAACTTCCACAATGCATAACTCCCTCAATTTTTATCCCATGAAGGTGTTCTAGGACTTTTTAAAAATATTAGAGTGTCCTATAACTTCTCCTTTTGGTATCATGTCCATATCATTTTACATTTTTGAATTATGAGCTTTTGAAAAATGTTGACTTTTTGTTGACTTTCAAAATGACCTGTAATGTTTTGGCTCATACCTCTCAAATGAAGCATTTTTGGACTTGACTTGTGAGACACAAAGTTGTAGAGAATTGAATTTCCTTCAAAATGAGACTTCGATGGGAAATTTTTGATGAAGTATGTGATAGTTATGACTGGTCAAAGTTTAGTTGACTTTTCCTACACAAAACCCTAATTTAGTAACTCTTGATTCTTGATGATTATGAGGTTTCCTTGATGGACCATGATCAACCCTTGATAAAATTATGAATTTCACCTCATAATATTGATGTTTACCAAAAATCTTGAAGTTTGACTTTAAGTTGACCACAGTTGACTTGTTGACCAAATTAACTGATTTTTAAGCATTTGAGCATCTGACTAACCAAACTTGTGTGGAAGGCCTTGAAACTTGACATGAGGATTCTTTGAGGTATACGGGATGTCATGAAGTTCACTTGAAGCTTTGCAAATTCATTTTTCCTTGAGAAATTTAAAACCCTAGTTCAAGATCCATTGCTTAGGAGGAGGCTTTGTCTGATGAAACCTTGAATTCTTTTGAGAAATTGTGAATCTTGTCACCATTAAGAGACCTCTTGAGATACATTGTCCTGAATATGGGAGGGAAAATTTTGGGGTACAACAGCAGTCTTTGGTCACATGCCCGTGGCCGCGGTGAATACGACAATGCTTACTTTTGTAAGTATTGGCCTTAGAAGTTGTCGGTTTGGGAAAGCAAACGCCTCCTTGCTTGAACTCGATATTGATGCATTCGGTCAGAATCTTCTCACGGGGAGTTGTCAGGTGGGTGTACTAAAAAAACGGCCTGCAGGGCCCCTGCTCTCACGAGGACGATCATCTTTGTGCTTCTCGCATCAAGGAGCTTCAGAGTCGTCCTTCTATTTATGAGTTCGCGAGTTTTCCTGATTCCTTGATTCTCTAGTCCTCTACACGGCCTCTTTCTCTTCATACTGAATGTAGGTATGTGCTTTATGGAGGAGTTCGGAGAGCGAACAATGAGTTTAGATCCTCACGACTTTACGGAACTCGCTATTGGGACGCAAACCTTTTTCCAAGATGTATCTTTTCATGTGATCAATGGTGTGTACCTCCACAGCTTCTTTGTTGAACCTGTCTATGTAATCTCGTAGAGGTTATTCCTTACCATGGATGATTCCTTTGAAGGTGGCCTCGGATTTGGGGTGACGTCAGGATACAGTGAAGTGCCTTGTGAACTGATTTTTCAAGAATCTCCACGACGTGATGGATCCCGATGGAAGGTGTTTATACAAGGACATGGCCCCTTTTCGTAACATGATTGGGAAAAACCTACACTTGATGGCTCCTTCGACATTGTGATGGTGGAGTATAGCCTCGAGGTTCTCTATATGATCGTCAGAATTCGTGGTCCCGTCGTAAGTAGCCAGAGGAGGGGGTTTCTCGAGTACGCAAGGAATGCGGGCTTCCATAATATCGCGACTCAAGGGGCCCTGATTGACTTCGTCGTTGCTGCTGCTGGACGATAGGTATGGGGACCGGTTTCGGCGAGGGCTTCTACTTTGATGACGGGGACGTCGGGTGTCGTTGTACCATGACTTCTTAATGCCTTAATCCCTCTTATTTAGGGAGTGGCGCAGTTTCCGGGGAGGAGACCGAGTGTATTTCTTTGCTTTCTCTGGATGGGATCCTCCTGGCCTTTCTTGATCTGTTGGGGGAGAAAGATCTATGGAATCCTTCTTCTTGTGTTTCCGCGGAGGAGACCGTGAGCGACATAGAGGGTTGTGAGAGTCTTTGCAACGATGTTTCATATTAGGGGAAAGATAGTAACGATCACCCTCGAGCATTTGTATGCGCTCGTTTTATTGGAAGAGAGCGAGGTTTGCATTGTTGAGTGCGGTGATGAGAGCATGGCTACTAGCGTCGGTGTATGGCAGGACGGGGATTGATTTGAACACATGATCCCCGTGAAAGACCGACGAATACTTCAGATTGTTGGATGTCGGGGAAGGAGGATATCCCTCGTGATGATTGGCATCGTGATGGGTTATTCCACGGTTACCGGGGTTGTGTCCATCGCTGAGGATGATGGTGACCGATTTGTTCACAATCTCGTTGAGGTGGGAAGCCATGAAGACGAAAAGAATAGATGAACTTTGATCTTGCGTTGAAAAAAAAGATATTGTTCAAGAAAGATGGAGGGAGTTGCTGTTTCCCACAGACGGCGCCACTGTACATAAATGATCCGGACAGGTCCCCATGGCCTTCAACTAGGGCTGCAATGATGCTTGTAGGAGAGGGGGTGGTTTACCTGCAAGGTACTCTGACGCTCAAGTGAGTTTCAGGGTGAAACAAACTAAAGCGTTAAGAAAGTATGCGAATGATTGGAATTGGATACATGACCCTCCAGAGGGGGATGGTATTTATAAGGGCATCTGGTCGTGGATTGTGGGCGTCCAGACCTTGACTATGTCTAACTGTTTCTAGTAGTTTCGGAAGGGCATTGGTTGCGTGAAAGGCATCAGAGTGCGTGCCGGGGAAGTCCCCTAACGAATATATTCTAACGGTTCTATTTTTCAACGATCACAAGGTCTTGAATCGCTTGTTAGACTTATGCCAGAGTTAAGTTGGATTGGACCTTAATTGGACGCAGGGCACCTGTTAAATCAGTCCAAAACATAATACATTAAATATTAAATATGTTGTTATATAGAAATAGATTAATTAATATTTTTTAGTAATAATAAATAAATCGAACTAATTGAATATGTCGTAAAAACAAAACAAAACATTAATATTATATATATTTATACACCAATAAATATTTAGTATACTAATCATATATTATAATTATGCTATATTATAAGTAATTTTTAAGATGCATCAAAAGTATAAAATAATTTAAAAATATTTATTTTTTATTTAATATATTACTAAATTCTATATAATCACGGGTCACTATAAGTAAAATATTTATTTTATTTTAATTAAAATTATTTTTATTGGAGACGTGATATTCTTATTTGTAAATGTCAAAATTTCTCTTTTTTTCACGGTTTATTATCAGCATATATCTATTTTATTTTAATTAATAATTACTTTTATTTTAGACATAAATTTTTATTTTCAAATATTAAAAAAAAAATCTCACGTATCACTATCATCTAAATATCTATTTTATTTTAGACACAATTTCTTATTTTCAAATATCAATTCTTTTTCACGGATCACTATCATCAAAATATTTATTTTATTTTAATTAATAATTACTTTTATTGGAGACGTGACATTCTTATTTGTATTCTAAATATAATTTTTATATTAAATATTCTTTTGTTAAATTATATATATAAGTTACTTGTCTTAGGCAAAAAAAAAAAATTGGGTTGAGTACTTACTTTTAATACCTTTTTGTTTATAAAAAAAATCATAAATAAAATTATTTAAAAAATAAGTAAAAAGTCTTTTTCAAATATATATAAAAAAACCCAAGATTACTTTCATTCTTCTTACTATTGAATTTTTAATTGTTTCTTTTAAAAAGAAAAGAAAAACATGTTTGATTCTAATTTATACTACTACCGTTGGTTCATGAAATAGAGATAATCACAAGCTGTCAGAATTTTGCGCAACTTCACCAATGGTAATAATTTATTGCAAAACTGAGGTTCTCTTCCAACTTTCATATCAACCACAACAACAAAAGTAAATCATAAGCAAAAAATCTTTGATGTTGATAACTTGTTTTTGGGTAAGTTGCTTTTTCTTTTTTTAGTCAAATGTAAAAGACCTTCTTCTTCTTCTTCTTCCTTTTTTCTCTGCAACTTACCCATTTTCTTCATCCTCTTCTTTTCAACTATCACCACCATTTTTGTTTCCTTCATAGAAAACATCAAATTTTATTGTCTTTCAAACATTTTGTTGTTGTTTAGTATTGTGTTGTTGTTTTTGGCTGTTTTTTGGAACTTTGTGATGCAAGTTCTTGTTCATTGGCGAGTTGGGTTACTTACTATTTTTGTTCTATTTGGATTGTTCATAGTTTGGGGGTTTGATGGATGCACGGTTAAGAATGCTTTTCAAGGTTTAAGGTATAGTCGGAAACATTATCTTTCTCGTTCAAATGTTTCTAATCAAGAGTTGTTTCCTGTTAGTTTAGATCATAACAAAACCAATGGAACCCATGTTTTTGTTGATGTTGCTTTGTCTGAAAACCCTTTTAAATTCCAAAACAATGAAGCCCATGATTCTGTTGATCTTGCTTTGTCTGAAAAACCTGATGAAAACCCAAAAAGTTTTGATTTTGTTAAAGGGTATGCGAGTTGGATTTCGAGTGAGTTAGAGGTTAATTTGACTTCAAATCTTTTAGCTAGATGGTTAGAAGGGGGTGGTGAGCCTTGTAAGGATTCTAAGACGGTTGAGATTTCTATACCTGGGTTGGATGGTGGGGGTTTGGTGGATTTATCAGCTGGTGATATACATGAATTTGTTTTTCAAGCGTTGGATGATTCGGGGAAGGCTCGGTGTTTAGGCGGTGATTATTTCGAGACTGATCTTTCGGGGGAGTCGTGGAAATCTAGGCCTTTGGTGAAAGATTTTAGTAATGGATCTTACTCGATTTCGTTGCAAGTTCATCCTGATTTTGTTGGGGTTTATAATCTTACTATTTTCTTGCTGTATAGACATTTTGAAGGTTTGAAGCTTACTCCGTGGAAATTTGTTTACAATCGGATGGTTCGTAATATTGGAATTAGGTTCTTTAAGAGTGATGTTTTAATACCGGAGCTGCAGACTTGTAAGGCTGCTGATTTTGGTAAGGATGTTTGGTGTGGAAGGTGGACGAGGCATGGGAAGAATGATGAATGCTTTGTTGGTGACGATGGGAGATACCGATGTCTAGCATCTGATTTTCCTTGTAAAGCTCCTTGGTGTGACGGTTCGTTGGGAGTTCTGGAGAGTAATGGTTGGGTTTACTCGGCGCATTGCTCGTTCAAGATGTATTCAGCTCAGTCTGCTTGGGATTGCTTGAAGAATCGATGGATTTTCTTCTGGGGCGACTCGAATCATGTTGACACGATTCGTAATATGCTCAATTTTATATTGGAATTGCCTGATGTACATTCTGTCCCAAGAAGATTCGACATGAACTTTTCTAACCCAAGAGACCCGTCTCAAACCGTTAGGATTACGAGTATCTTCAACGGTCATTGGAACGAAACTCAAAACTATCTAGGGGTTGATTCTCTTAGAAACAAAGGGTTTCAAAATTTGTTGAAGAAATACTTCTCCGAAGACACAATCCCAGATACCGTGATCATAAATTCCGGCTTGCACGACGGTGTCCACTTTAGTAGCATAAGAGCATTCTCGGTTGGAGCAGCCTACGCAGCAACATTTTGGGCGGGCGTTCTGGAGACAGTGAAGCAAAGGGGATTGGCATTGCCTAGAGTCTTTTACCGGACTACTGTTGCGACAGGCGGATACGCCAGATCACTAGCATTCAACCCTAACAAAATGGACGTGTTCAACGCTGTTTTCTTAGATAAGTTGAAGCAAAAGCACGTTGTATCCGGCGTGATTGACAACTTTGATATGACGTTTCCGTGGCATTTTGATAACCGGTGTAATGACGGAGTTCATTACGGAAGGGCTCCGGCGAAATTGAAGTGGAGAGATGGTCAAATTGGTCATCAGTATTTTGTGGACCTTATGTTAGCTCATGTTCTTCTGAATGCATTATGTGCAAGATAGCTTCTGTTAGAAGAGATTATCTGAAGTTGAAGATTATTGAGGTAGAGTTTTACATTTTTTTTCTGTAACATTAGATTTGATATTCTTTTTACTCATATATTTTTGCTAGCATGAGTTATGTATACATTATGAGAATGTTGTTCCACTTGTGTAGATTATTAATACAGAGGGTTTTAGTTCCTCTAAACACATTTTACTACTATAATGATTCAAAAGCTATTCATTGTTTGTTTATGATACATAACATGGTTCTTTATTTAAGGAAAAGTAGTAGTAAAATTAATTCAAAGAATTGCAGAAGCACATCATATTAATGATGTGGTCATTTAGTTTGATTGAGTGGATTGCTTTGTGGCTTTTTTGGTGGCCCTGGACAACTACAATTAATGATGCCACCAAACAGGTACTTCCTGCTCCCCAATATATAATTACTTTATTATTATATTTTAAATATAATAAAGTTCATCTTGAAATAGAAGGAAAATGAAAACAAACTGCCCATATTTTTTTTTTATGACAAATCTAATTCACCTAAAAGTTATATTCATACATCTAAGAGATACAACATTATTATTATTCACAAGTCTTTAAACTCTGTAAAATATCAACTTTGTTTCTGGTAGGAAATAAAGTGTCAATAGCAAATAGTATAATAGTAAATAGTATGAAAATATGTTGATTAACGAAACACGTTTTTTCATGTTTAATCACTTTATTTTAAACAACTTTGAGAACTGTCTGTCCCAAATAAAACCTCAAGTTCTCAGTCCCATCAGTGAAAAAACTTTAGTCAAGTCCAGACAAGCATGTTTCCCTCCTACCCATGCATACACCATAACATCTACTAGCCTAAGTGTTAATCTCTTCTCATGTGGATCAGTCATAAAATTTACAGATGTCTCTTTCTTCACAGATACGTCATTCTGCTGAAATATATCAAATATGACATCCCTAATAAGGTCACGTCATTATTTGAAGCCTGAAAGTTCCATATGACAAATTACGTGTTTTCCAAATGTATCCAAACACGTTTTACGACAAATAGGGCAAACCTCATCAATATGAAATAAATGAATTATAAGACGGTGTATTAGGATATTACGGTACTCCACTGGTGACATGTGTTGGTTTAGCCCACCAATAGGAATAACAAGGAGAAAGTCATAAACATGTGAGACTTGCAAACAACTAAAACACATTATGATCATGTCAAACTTTACATCCATGTCCTTAATAGTTTTACTAAAAAATACACTCGCCAAAACATGTTGTGCTTTAGGAGGGACAATGTCCTTGCTACTAAAAGTGTTGAGGTTGAAATTTGGAATTGCAACCCTTATATCATCCAAAGCTTTGTTGAAATTTGTGTTCATACGAAATACTCAATTGTCTTTCAAAATATGATCCTGTAGCACCCATGATTGAACTCTAGAAGCCACAAAAGTGTATGAGGCAACCTCTACTGCCGAATACAAATCCAATCTCCCAATTCTAATAGGTAAAGAAGCCACCTTCATTGAAGGTCCTCAAAGAAAGGACCTCCACAAATCATTATGTTTTCAACCGCCTTTCGCAACTCTTTATCAAACCAAATAGTTGTTTCCTGCTTATAAAAAAATAATTGCTTCCTCCATATGATTAGGTTGGGCACGTTCTTAGGCCAAAAAACAATTTGGCAATACCCATACATAATCGAAGTAGAAGAAGATCAGTCTGAGGATCCCTTAGCTCAATAATATTTGAAGCTCTCTTCATAGACAACTATTTAATAAAGTTGTCATCTCGAATAACAATCCATCCAAACAACTTCATCCCCAACACCGACTTCCCAATGTCCGACGGAAATAAATCCTCACGAAGTTTACTACCATCACATGAAAGTCAAAAGATCTTAATCTTACCAATATTCATTTCGAAACCTAATCTTGGACCTGTCTCTCGAATGATGTATAGGGCTTTAGCCACCTCCCGTGAATCCCCTATAAAAGTCTCATCATTAAGATACTATACATGAAGAATAAACTTACAATTGTCTCTAACTTGATGAATTAGCGAGTGTAACACAAAAGCAAAAAGGAACGTCCCTAATGGGTCACCTTGTTGCACTCTAGTGGCTGACATAATATTTCCGCCCCCAAGATACAACTAAGGTGGCAAAATGAGTTTTGCTCGTTTGGCATGCCCATTTTGTTTGCATTTTAGTGCGGGGCGGGCCAAAAATTTAGACTCACACCCTCTAATGCATGTGCCCCGCTCGTCCTGTTTTTTTGCAGGCATACATTAATGCAAAATTTGTATTTTTAGGCTTAAAATATGTAGTGCTCGCGGGTTAAATTTTTAGGCTCGCATCCTCAACCATGTCATGCCCCGCCCCATTTTTTGTGAATTTTTGCAGGACGGGTATAAACTGGGTGGACATGTCTGTTTTCCACTCTACGTATAATCTCGTTATGAAATGACTATTTGCAATCTCGCGGAGACATTGCTTGACATTAGAGCTCGTCTTTTTATCTTTAGGGTTAATAGGCATTCACCCCCCTGTAATATGAGCGTGTTTCGGTTTACCCCTCTCTGCCTTTTGGCAACGATTTTTTCAAAAAAATCGTTACCAAAACCTACATTTGGCAACGGTATGAGGTAAACCGAAACACGCTCATATTACAGGGGGGTGAATGCCTATTAACTCTTATCTTTATCTTTAATATGAACTCTCCCATGATCCAAGTTATCTTGCTCAAAGCTTCCTTACACAATATCAACATGCGTGGCAAGACCATTCACGTCTCTCCAAGTAGTCAAACACTCGAAAATATGGTATTTTTGAAAGGACTTTCGATTTCCATACTTGCAATCATGTCTATTCTGATTGAGGCTTAACCACCAGTAAGTAAAGTACAATGAAGAAGTAGCAATTGAAACCAAACACCTACTGATCCCAAATCAACATCCACTTTATAAAGAGTATATTTCATTGCTTAGGAGAAAGTAAGATGACAATTAAGAAGTATTATGTTCACCATGAAGACATATGCTACAACGACTCTTTATAACAACCTTGTATCCAAAACAATCTCCATCTAAGAGAAAAAAATATTTAAAAAGCAAAACACAATCATTTGAGTTAAGAATTTATGTGTTTTTCATGAAAAAGATAGTAAGAATTTATTATATGCAATTAATTATAATTTGAAAAGAGAAACTATTTTTTTAAATTATATTTTGAGACGAGAGAATACTAAACTTTTCAATTAAGTAGATTACTCCCTCCATTTCTATTTATAAAAGAAAATAGAGGGATGGAGTATGTTTAAAAAAAAAACTCATTTGAAATTTTCACAGATAATTAAAAAAAAAAAGTAAAATCTTAAAATAATGAAAAGTTTTTGTTGAATACCAATATTTTTAATCTAAATATATTTAGAAAGTAATATAAGATTCTATGATTACAGAATTGATAGATACCAAACCAAACTCTAAAACCTTTTTTAAATTATTATTGTTAAGCATTGATGTGTTCACTAATAATATAATGAAAACGAACTATCTTTTTACATTTCAATACATACTATCTCATTTTTATTTATTTATTTTATAATTGTTTAGTTTGTAAAGGAGTGAAAGCATTTTTATTTTTGAATTATAGTGTTTCATGCTAGTTTTAATTGATATAATATTTAAAATATCTTAAATTCCTTTTTCAAGCTCCGGCTCCGATTATTTATATTTATTTGTTGTGAAAAAGTGAAAAAGCATTTTTATTTGTTGTGAAAAAGTGGGAAAGACAGAGTCACACCTTTTTCATGATTGATTGGTTCTGACGAGAGACTTTGGAAAGAAACAAAATGTGTCTGGAGGAATAATTTAACATAGATGGAAAATCCCATTTTTTTAATTGGATTCATTTTACCATGTTCTGCATTCTTAGATTATCGTTAAATTAATGCTATCCAGTTCATTGGTTAGATTCTTTCGTTGAAATTTAACTGCGACTTCAATTTAATTTAATTAATTTCTTAACATGTCTCAATAAGTTCATTATTTTAGCCTGTCTGTTGCATCATCCATTCATCATTTAGAGAGACCAGCATTCTTGGGAAATTAAATGAGGAATACTAAATTTTAAATATATTTGATTTCAATCTGACAATAAAAATCATTAACATTATAATATTCAAACTAGTGATTACATTTTCAAGCAATGTTATACTACCTCCATCTCTAACTATAACTAGGATGAAAATATGTTAGGTTATGATAGATTATAGAAGATTTGAATCTGATCTATGATAAATTTATAAGCCATGAATCTAGTTTATGGTCTATTATAGACTTTTTTTTTTGTCTGTCTTGGTCTTTTTAAAAATCTGATTTGTTTGAAAATTTATTTAAAAGTTTATTTCTTATTAAACTTTTTAATTAATTTATATTACTTAAGAAGCCTTATACATAGATTAATTTATTTTTGAAAATATTTTTCTCAATTAAAATCGTTAGATTAATCAATGATTATAATTTGGAGTAAATCTTTTAAACTGGTAAGAATATCCCCAATATATATATATATATATATATATATATATATATATATATATATATATATATATATATATATATATATATATATATATATATATATATATATATATATATATATATATATATTGACTAACATATTTAGGCTATTTTTAATATATATAAAAATATAGGTTAATCTATAAGGCTTGATTAGATTTTTTAATAGCCTAAGTCTGATCTATTTAATTAAATAAGAATTTGAAAAAGTCTTAATCTGATTTTTTTATTAAATAGGTCTGGTCTGACCTGATCTGACCTTAAATAGGCTAGGCTATAGGCCATTGTAGGTCTGCCTGACTTATTCTCATCCCTAATTATAAGTCACTTATAGCAACAAAAAAGTCTCAAATTATAAGTCATTTTACAATTCCAATGCAACATTAATGACTTTTCCCCCAACATATCCTCTATCATTTACTACGATTTCTTCTTTCCATTTTTTAAATTCCTCTTTCATCATAAAGGACAATATTATAAAGTCATGCATAATTTCTCTTTGTCATACAACAATAGTTATGTTTCTTAATTTTTGGAAAATGTGCAAAACATCTTATAATTTGAGACAAATGGAGTAATATGTTAACACATAGTCAATTTCTGACGGTTAGCATTAATCATGCAAAAAGGAATTATTTTATTAACATAAAAAAAACCTTAGTTCCAACTTCCAATGCAATTATGATATAAGGTAAGACACTAGTTTAACAACAAAATTTAAACAAATAAGTCTAAAAACACTCTAACAAACAAACAAACCTAACAAACTAATAACAAAAAGAAAATAAGTATAATAATAATTTCAATGGTCAACATCCCCACCTCAAACTGAAGTGAATGTAGCAAATTAAGTTTGGAGACCAAGGATAAAAAGGGATCAAGATGGAGAGATTTAGTGAAAATGTTAGCAACTTGGTATTTGCAATTGATAGGCATGAGGTGTATGATTTTCTGTTGTATCTTGTCACGAACAAGATGGAAACCCATTTTGATATATTTAGCAACTTGGTACCCATAATCTTATGGGTCCTTTAAGATTAGTTTTACTATGATTCCTCTTATTTTGAGCATTTGCTTTGTAATAAGGCTTTGGATAATTCAAGACTTTTAGATTTAAAAGTTTGTTGTATTGAATGAATTTTATCCTTAGGTTCTAGACCTTTCAGAATCTTGTAACTTTATGTCTTAGGTCCTATCTTCTTCAGAACCTTTGACTTTGAGTTCTCAGATTCTAATTCTTGTAGAATCTTTGACTTAAGAATTATTGGTTCTAATTTCTTTAAATTTTTTGACTTTGAGGTCTCAGGTTCTAATTTCTTCAGAACCTCCGAATCTACAGTTATATGTTCTGATTTGTTTAAAACCTTAGCATTACCAGCAAACACAAAATGAGAGTACAACCCTTTTTTAGCACAACTTGAAGAAGAAAGGTTTGATGGTTTCAGTCATTGGATTACAAGGTTTTTTTTATGATAACCAAATCCTTCTCCTTTTCTTATACTTACACCATAAATCATGGATGCAAGTTTGGTTATATTAAAGTCAGTTATGATAAACTCTTGAAGAGCCAATTCTTACTTATTAAAATGTTTGTCAGACATATCTTTCACTAAGGCAATCTGATCTCTTTCTAGTTTTTCAATCTTAGTTTTAGAGAAATTCAATTCATATTTCATAATAATTTACTTCTTTTGTATGATTTTTATATGTATGACTTTCTCCTGAAATCAGTCCATGAGATCTTGACAAAAAGTAATTAAATCATGTCTAGAAAGTTTAGAGAACACCTCATATGCATCCTCTGAATCTGAGTCGGAATCAACTTCTGATTCAGAGTCTAAGGATGTTGAGTTAGAAATATGAATTTAATGGTTTAAATTATATTTGTTCTTATTACACGATGATGTACTTATACACAAGAGAGAGGATCATTCGTGATCCTAGAATAAAGGAAACTTAATGTACAAGCTACTAAAGAAAGAAATAAAGACCAAATCAAATATTATAATTATATATGTTTTGTTTGGTCAATGTTATCAAGTCTGCATTAAGTGACTTGTCTAACACCCCCCCCCCAAACTTGTGGGTAATGAAATTACTCCAATTTTGTCTCTTAATAGATTGAATCTTGAGTGAGTGAGAGCTTTGGTGAGGCAGTCTGTAACTTGATATGTTGTTGGTACATAAGCAATTGTGACTTCATTTTTCAGTACTTTGTCTCTGATATAGTGCACATCAATTTCAATGTGTTTGGTTCTAACATGCATTACTATATTCGAAGCAAGAGCTTTTGAACTTAAATTGTCACACCACAAAGTAGGCTTTCTTAATTGGGGCAATTTTAACTCCTGCATTAGTGAGCATATCCACATGATTTCAGCTGCTAAATCTTCCAATACTCTATATTCTGACTTAGTTGATGATCTTGACACTACCTTTTGCTTTCTTGAAGACCACAATACTAGAGTTTCACCAAGAAAGACACAATGCCCTGCAATTGATTTTCTATCATCTATGCTTGTTGCTAAATCTGCATCTGAGAACCCTGTGATGTCTAGGTCATTTGATGTTTTAATATGTAGACAGTGATCAATGGTACCTTGAAGATATCTGAATATTCTTTTTATGCCTTGCCAATGGTCCATTGTAGGACAACTCATGTACTGATCTTGCCTTAGCAACTAATCTTGCCTTTCTCCTTTTAATGGATCCATCTACTTTATATTTAGTTTTGAAGATCCATTTTGAGTCAATGATATTTTCTTGGCCTGTGTATGGTACTAGATTCCATGTGTGATTGGACACGAGAGCTTTGTAATCATTAGTCATTGCTTCCTTCCAAAGTGGACTAGTGAGTGCTTCTTTCACATTTATTGGTTCAGTTTCTTGTATGTTTGTTTCAGTGAGGCCAATGTAGGGTAACTTTGGTTTATGAATCTCTGATTTGCTTCTAGTGCGCATTTTGTGAGTTGCCACCACTTCATGTTGATCACTGATATTATTACTTGTTTCAACAGTGTCTTCATTTGATGTCATGGTTTCAATGTTGTTTTCCTTTACATTGATTAAGTCACTTTCATCTTGAATAGTGATTTGTTGTTGAGTATCAATACTTGTAGTTGGTGAGTTGTTGTCATGACTTGCAACTGGTGTGGGAGTTTCCTGATTTGCAGTTGCTTCTGTTTCATTTGTTGGACTCGAATTATCATTACCTGCACGACATAGAGGAAATAAACTGTGTAAATGGTCAATATTGTTTATCTTTTCCAATGGCATTTTTGTATTGAGGAATCCATCATGAAAAGGGAAGTGATTCTCATTGAATACAACATGTCTTGAGATAAAAAATCTTCCATGGGAGTTGAGACATTTATAGCCTTTGTGAGAGTTGCTATAACCTAGAAAAACACATTGTGTGGTGTGGAATTGCATTTTATGTTGATTGTATGGTCTGAGACAGGGATAACAGGAACATCAAAAGGGTTTTAAGGCTTTATAGTCAGGTTCCTTTTTGGTGATTAGGGTGTAGGGACTTTCATTGAAATTTGTTGTTGAAGGCAACCTGTTGATCAAGTAGACTGCAGTTGAGAAAGCATCCCACCAGAAGGACATTAGCATTTTGGCTTGAGCAAGTAGAGTTAAGCCTAGCTCAACAATATCTCTATGTTTTCTTTTAGCTCTACCATTTTGTTGGGATGTGTATGGACAAGACATTCTAAATTGTATGCCTGCTTCTAATGCTTGTTTCTGAATTGATTTGAATTCACCACCACCATCACATTGGATAGTCTTTATCTTTTTGTTCAATTGATTTTCCACCGAGTTTTTAAATAGAGAAAAAACATGTATGGTTTCAGATTTATGTTTTAAGGGAAAGATCCAAGTAAATCTGCTACAGTCATCTATGAAATGGACATAGTATTTAAAACCAGAAATGGGATTTATTTAGGAAGGACCCCATACATCAGTGTGAATCAAATATAATGGCTCAAGGGCATGTGAGCTAGAAGACTTAAATGGTAACAAATGCATCTTCCCAAGCTGACAAGCTTCACAGAAGGTAGGGTGGTCACTATCACTAGGTGGTGTCTTGATCTTGCAGTTCTTCAAGACTTTGTCTAGCACTTTATTGTTGGGATGCCCAAGTTTTCTATGCCAGCTTTCCTTGACTAAAATGTAGGCACACAGATTATTGGACTTATTATCTGATCATGTGAGTTGGTACAATCCATCTTTAATTCTCCCTCTTAGGAGTTCCTTACCTATCATTTTGTCCTTCACAAAGCAGCAATCAATATCAAACTCAACAATGATGTTATTATCATGAGTTAGTTTTGATATACTAAGCATATTTTTGGTAATGTTTGGTACATACAACATGTTATGAAATTTAAGTGAATTTAGATTGGATGAACCTGTTCCAATAATATCCAGCTTAGCACCATTTCCAACAACAAGAGAATTCTTACCATTATGCTCAGTTAGATCTTGAAACTTATCTGTTTGAAGTGTGACATGATTGCTTGCACCACTGTCAAAGTCTTGTGCATAGTGTGGTGAAGCCAGATATGCACTGGGTGAATCACTTTTGTTTGCATTAGTTGATGAGTTTGAGTAAGATTTGTCAAACCCGTGGAAGCAATTCATTGCTACATGACCTGTTTTGTTGCCCACTTGACATGTTGGTTTGAACATTCTTCCTCTGCCTCTGCCTCCTCTATGGTTTCTGAAATTGGAAGCTTTCCAATTTGAGTTTTGTGTGTTTAAGTTGAACTTGTTTCCTTTGTATTCAGTTTTGTTGGCTACATTTGCAGAAGCATTGAGAGACATACTTGGGAGTTTATTGAGCTGATCGAGCATGCTTTCATAGGCTAAAAGTTGAGCTTGTAGATCAACCCAAGTGAGTGATGATTGATCTAAGAGTTTGACTACTATAGGGTTGTAGTCAGAGTCCAAACCATTTATGATTTGAATGATTAGATCTGAGATTGAGACTAGATTACCTGCAAGCTTCAGTTGGTTAGTTAGCTTTTTCATCTTAGTCAAATACTCCTCCATTTTTAGATTTCCTTTTCTTGTACCATGAAATTCATATTTCAAGTATGTGACCTGAGATTTGGATTGTGAACCTGCCAAACTTTGAGCCTCATCCCAAAGTTGTTTGGAGCTTTCACAGTGCATCAAATGTGTTGCAATGTCAGTGGTCATTGAATTTAATAACCACCCAAGCATCATTTGATCATTGTTGATAACACAAATGAGTAAGGGTTTTGTTTGTCGATCCACAGAGATTGTTTTATGATATTTATGTCGTTCTACAATTGCTAAAGTTTAGACTTAAAGGTAATAAAAAGGTTTTAGTGTTTGTATCGAAAATGGACTTTTACATTCAAATAAATTCTAAGAAGTAAAAGTATTGATTTGTAAAAGAGTCTTAAAAACATATGTCAAAGTTAGGGTTTGATAGATTCATTTTGCATATATAGTTTTAACCAAATGATAAACTCATTTCAACAATGAACACATTCACAATATCCTCTCATAAAGTTTATTTCTAACACAAAATGTGAGATTTACCATTTTGATCCATTAATGATTTCTCACTCAATCTATCAAAATGGTAACATTTAAGTTCAATACAAGTGAACTCCAAAGCCCATGAATATCTCTAGATTATGGTATTTGGGTGATGAAAACCTAGGTCAAATGTTGGCCATATCTCTCAATCATGAAACAACACAAAAGGGTTTGTCATAAAAATCAAAGCTTTCATCATATATTCATCATCAAGAGTTTATACAAGAGGATCAAGGCCTATACACACAAAAAATAGAACCTATCTACCTTCTAACCTTGACATACTATGAGTTTAGCTTTCCATTTCCATGGAAGCTTCAAACAAAAGATGAAGATGAAGAAGATGATGCATTAAGAACAAAGTCTTGACTTTAAATGCACTCAATCTTCTTAGAACCAAGAGAAAAAGTGTTTTAAGGAATATTAGCTCAAGTGTCAAAAGTTACATCCCAAGAAATAGTGAAACAAATATTTATAAAGAGGCTGAAATTCGCAGGCCTCACTGAGCGAGGTATGCTTGCTGAGTGACTCTTCATTAAAAGCACCATCTCGCTGAGCGACTCTTCATTAAAAATGTCAAGTTTAAGTTTGCAAATGTCTGTAACATTAATCTGCAGTTCACGTGGTTTAATTTGACATGCTAAAATATTTTTACGACTATTTTTGGTTATATGTTGATCAGTATGACCAACTTAAACGGTCATAATTTTTATTTCAAAATCCGACCAAACGCTATATTTTTCCGAGTCATTTATTTCGCGTTGATTATTTTGATGTGTTCATTTTATTTTTTCGAGCACTTTGGCGTCCGACTTTTATTTTTTTTGGGTCTGTTTATTTTTACATTGGGTCAAGAATAAATAAATAGGATTATTAGTTTTTATTTTAATTATTAAACTTTATTTAATTTCTTATATTAATATTTTATTGGGTTTTAAAATAAGCACTTAGGCCCATTATCATTAACCTTAAATTGGTCATATATATACTTACTTGTGTGTTGTTGAAAGGGACGGAAAAAAAATAAAAAGTAAAAGAAAGAAAATATGGAGAGCGGCGGATCTGGTAATACGCTTCCGGTTTGCTTCCATACAGTAATATCATACTTTATACGGGTGCTTATCGTTTCTCATGGCATATAAAATTTTCATGTTTTATTATTAACATGCAAAGTTCTCATGGAATATGGTTCATAGTTCTCACGTTTTATCATGTGTGTTAGATAGAAAAAAGTTTATGTGATACCAAATTCATTCACAAATATTTTACACCTTATTTTTTTTAATATTTTATATTCTATTATTTATTTATTAATAATGCGTATATAATATGTAGTATGTATAACTTTAACATATAATATATAATAATGTTTACAATATGTATAATATATAATATAAAATATAATACATTTTTTTTGTTAAATATATTTTTTAATGATTTGATTATGTTGTTCAGATTGGATTGTGTCGATACGCTATTTGCACATTTGTGTGTATGATGCGCGACACTTGTGTTAATCCGATCCAATTGCGATGATCACAATTCTTGCGTTAGCAACATCGTTGTTTTTTTATTTCTTTTATTTAATTAATTAGGTTTATCATAACTAACTCCCCTGATTTTTTTTGCCATAAACCCTAAGTTTTTGCCTCAAACCTTAAATCTCGAATCTAAAGATTTAACGCTAATCTTTACCCTAAAACTTAAACCCTAAAATTTTCATAAACCCTAAGCCTGATTTTTTTTCTTAAACCTTAATTTTTTTTAAACCTAATTTATTTTTCTAATTTTTTTCTTTAACCTGGTTTGTAAACGTTTTTTTAATTTATTTTCTATTTCACTCATTTTTATGTAATTCATTTATCCTTTTCGCCTTATTATGTATCTGTCTCCCTGATATAATAATTTAGTTTTATTTTCTGCCTAATTATTATGTAACTGCCCTGAAGTCGTGTAATAGTGTAGGAATCTTTATTTTCTGCCTTTAATTTTTGTATATATTCACTGTGTGGTTAGTAATATAGGGCGTGCCAAGAATAACTGAAAACCAATATGGACTTAGAAAACTAATTCTCGATATAATTATTTGAAAATAACACTCACACACATAAGTCGATTGTTCTACGATCGCCATATGCACTTCCTAGGGTTCTCCTCTTGGTTGTCTTCAATACAATGGTAAAGTCCCTCGAACACGGGGGTGTCTTAGTAAATGTCCCTACAGATTAAAAATCATCATAATATTTAAAAGATCATAGTCCCTTCGAAGTTGCTTACAAATAAATGATCTTATCCCTCGATGACCCTACGGAAAAAATGATGATAGTCCATTCGAATTACTAAGACGTCCCTACAAGTTGCTTACTATGATCATACGATGACCCAACGCCCGTCCCTTAACAAATCAAAGGTAATTACTACTTATTCCTTAATAGTAAGGACAGTCTTACCATTGAAAGGAAATATAAAAACATGAAAGACCAACTTAGGGTAGGTAACACTCAATTACTTGCTCACTCTTTCAAAACTCTTTTCACACCCTACTTTTTCAAACATTTTCAAACTCAATGCTTTGTATACATCCATACGAGGATCATTACAAAGGCTTATGAAAATTTTCTAAACACACACTGCACATTTTTCAAACAAGTTAAAGTGAGCTAAGTAATTAAGAGCCCATGGATAACCATGGATATAAAGGGTGCTAACACCTTCCCTTTATATAACCTACCCCCGAACTCGAAATCTTTTTAAGGTCTTTCATGTTCTTTATAACCTTTCCTAAATTGGATAAAATAAAAGTCGGTGGCGACTCTTGCTATCCGCGTATGTTTTTGTCAAACAAAAACACCCAAGTCAGTTCTCCCACAATGTTACACTTTGTATATTGTACATATGTGTTAGCTAAATATGTTTGACATGTGCAATCCTTTCCATTTATACACTATTTAAATTGTGTAATGTATTATCACCCTTTTCTTGTCGCGATGTTTCTACATTTGTTCTTTATATAGGTAATCCCTAGGTTGATATTGAAGAGTGATAACTTTGGTTACCGAGGATGACATGGTTGGTCTTTTCCATATTTTGCTTTTGCTTATGTTTTTTCGTATCTTTTATTTTCTAGTTTTTGGATCAAGTGTTGCTCTGATATTGTAACATCGAGTTAGGGATTTTTTTTATGTCATTAAGTTGTTTTGAATATACCACTTTTCTATGTTTTATGATGTTATGCTTTGACTTAAATTCCGCATTTGAAATATCAATTGGAAGGTTTTTATCAATGAGACACCCTTAGTTTTATCTTCATATTTTTTGCAATGTATTTATACTTGGGGCTTAGGGTGTTACAATATACACAAAGTCTCATTGTGTTTGGGATGGAGAGCTAGGGAGTGGTTTACTCTAACTCCATGACCAGGGGGCGTAGCCAAAAGGGGAATTGGTCTCCTTAGAATCGCGAGGGAAGTAATTTCCCTTATGGCCTATTTCATCAGTCATCTACGCATGATCACTTGTCATCACACATGTTTATTAGGCAAGTGAATACCACTTCGGGCGACCTATCATCGTATTTAGACGACCTACAACCTCATTGTGAAGTTCGTCTCTCACCAGTGTGTTTGATTTTTCCTTTTTCTTTATAGATTATCTCTTCCTTAGAGAATAATAAAATTATTCCAATACATACTCCCTCTGTTTTAAAATGACTTTCTTATAAGGTTTTTTGTACACATATTGTTCTAGACTGAGCCTATACAACGTTTGTCGGGCAGAGGCCCATTCCGTCGGGCACGACCCATGACCCATTACATAGGGACGTGGGGAGAACCCTATTTTGGATTGGGCCAACGATGTATATATCGGGCACAAACCCAGTCAGTCGATCATGGGCTCATGACCTAATTCATAGGGACGTGGGGAGAACATCTCCCCCACGTGCTCTACTCAGTCAACTGCCCTTGTTATTTTCTCCTAATATTACATGGCAGTTGGACCAAGGGCAAGACCACATGTTAGGTCTTATATGCTCCAATGCAATCCTTGGTAGTTCTTCCCTGGACCTAGCTAATCCAGCCCATGGGAAGAATCTTGACCCAACGCTGAGGACACACTATAAATACCCTCTTTCACTAGAGGGTCAGGTATTCTAATTCTCATACTTACCACTTTCGGTACTTGCACTCCACAACTCTTTTCTCACTTTGGCATCGAAGTACCTTGCAGGTACACCTCCACTGTTTCTCCACCGTAGTTTTTCATCACTGGAAGGTTCCTCCTGATCAAATCAGATCACATATTATCATAAGACATTGTACTTTTACTAAATTAACCTTTTTAATGTATTGGAAGTATTTCCACACTAATAATAAAAAAACTAAATTGAAAAAATAACAACTATTATATTATTATATTGAAAAGTGAAAATGAAATTTGTTTTAAACCAACTTTTATTTGATAAACATTCATTTTGAAATGAGGGATTATAATAATATATAATAAAAAAAAATTGAAAAAATGTTTAAAGAATAATTATCTTTAAAATTGATATGTGACCAAAAATATAATATAAATATTTTTTAATATCGATTAATTCAAGAAGATCAAATCTCATTTAAAGTAAGATAAACTCTGTATGGAATTCCAACACAAGGACTTTTACTATCCAAAAGATTTCAAACTCAAAATTTTAAAAAGAGTATATTCTCAAGATCCAAACTTGACTCCACCGTTAAACCAACCCTTAGGAATTTACTATACACTTTTAAAAGGATTTACATTGTCAATTAATCAATATCATCTATCTATATTATTTTATAGGAGGTTTAAATAAAACATCAATCTCTACCATTATTAATTAATGGTGTAAAATTCTTTTAGGGATAAATATATAAAACCCCCCTGTCATTAGGGCGGGTTTTGGTTTTACCCCCTTTAAATTTTTTTTTTATTGACGCCCCCTTATAAAATGAAAACTCATATTGTACCACCCCCTTTTACTGCCTTGCTGATGTGGACAAGGATGACTGGGCAATGGGGTGTGACTGGACAATTGTGTAACCTTGTTATACTATTTGAAATCCCCCCCCGTGATTTAGGGTTCCCAATCTCAGAGGTTTGGAAGCAGGAAGACGAAGTGACATCCATGGGAGAACGCAATGATTCACGCAAGGAAGAACGCAAGGAAGAAGACGAAGCAACAGATTTACAGGTTTGTTTAGCAATGTTGATGATGTTAGGTAGTTTTATTTTCGTCATCTTCATCTTCTTCTGTTTCTATTTCAGAAAAAAAAACTATTGTTTAATGTGGTGTTTCGACATGGAGGTGAGTTTGTGAAGCACAGTGCTGGCGAAACAATATATAGGGGTGGTGTTTCTACTCTAGTTTCTGGGGAACACTTAGATAGATTTAACACTAGTCATATTAACAACATAGTCAGTGGATGGGGATACCATGTAGGATCGTTTCGGTTGTGGGCTAGGATCCCTGAAATTGCTCCTCTTCATTTTCAGATTAAGAACGATGAGGATGCATATGATTTCGCATGTTACCATTCTGCAAATGAAGTTGATGGTGAACTTTTTGTTGAACATAATGCTAGTGGTAGTGCAATAAACCCTAGGTGTGTCAATCATTGGTCTGAGTCAGAGGATAGTGATGAAGATAATGTAGAAAGTTTGGACGATAGTGAGGATGAGAGAACCACTGCTTTTGTAGATGGTTTTGAAGGTATAGATGTCACTCTACCAGTCAGTCAAGGTCCAATAATTAGTGGTTTCTTAACTGGTTGTAGTAAGAAATGTGTGGAAGATGAGGATGATGAGGATGATGATGCTTATGTGAGTGAAGAGTTGTTGAGTTCTGATGTTGATAACTCAGATGGAGAGAAAAAACCAAAGTTTGAGAAGTTTAAAAAAGAACAGCTGAATAAAAATTTCAAGTTCAAATGGGGTATGGAGTTCAATTCCCTAGATGAGTTTAGGGGAGCAATTCGTGAGTGGACTATTTTGAATGGGAGGGAAATAAGATTTGTGAAAAATGAGGGGTATAGAGTGAGAGTGGAATGTAAAGTGAAATGTGGTTTTTTAATGCTTTGTTCCAAAGTGGGACACAAGCACACTTATGCTATAAAGACTATAAAGGATACCCACACATGTGCTAGGGTTTTAGATAACAAAACAGCTAGTTCAAAGTGGGTTGCAAAGGCTGTGGTTAAGATGCTTCAAACTTCAGAGAAGGTGAGAATCATTGATATCATACAACATATTAGGCAAACCTTTGCAGTTGGTATCACTGTTGCTAGGGCTTGGAAGGCTAAGATGATTGCCAAGAAAATCATAGAAGGTGATGCAGATCAAGAGTATGCTAGCCTATGGAGATATGCAGCTGAGTTGAAGAGGGCAAATCCTGGGAATACTGTAAAGATAAACACAGAAAGAGCATCATCCTCCATTCAACCAAGGAGAAGGTTAGATACTGAGGTTGCTAATAGTGGTCATTGGTTACCTACTTGGTCTAAGGATGAAGTATTTCAAGTCAGTCATGCATATAACAAACAAGAGTTTATTGTGGACATAGCCAAAAGAGCATGCAGCTGTAATTTTTGGGAATTGGTTGGCATCCCATGCAGGCATGCTATTGCTGCATTAGGCTTTAGGCAACAATCACCTGAGTTGTTTGTACATGAGTGTTACTCAAGAGAGAAGTATGCATTGGCCTATGGTTTTGCTATCAGTCCTATAAATGGGATTGATATGTGGCCTGAGGTTGAGTGTGAAGATTTGTTGCCTCCTAAGTACAAAAAGGGTCCTGGTAGACCTAGAAAACTCAGAATTAAGGAGAGTGGGGAGGAAGGTGCAAGAAGAAGGCTACCAAGTGTATCTTATAGATGCACTAGGTGTGACAAGACTGGGCATAATGTGAAATCATGCAAGGCCAAGAAACAACATCCAAATGCACTAAAAAGAAAGGTAATTATATGTTTCTGCTAATGTTATGTTTCTACTGCCTAGGTGCTAATGATATGTTTCTGCTAATGTTATGTTTCTACTGCCTGTGCAGAAGATGAATAGACCACAAGGTGAGCAAGATCAAAGTCAGCCTAGTGTTGAACAAACTCAGCCTGGTGTTGAACAAACTCAGCCTGGTGTTGAACCAAGTCAGCCTGGTGTTGAACCAAGTCAGGCTGGTGTTGAACCAAGTCAGCCTAGTGTGGTGACCAGCCAAACTCAGCCTAATGTAGAACAAAATCAAAGTCAGCCTAGTGTGGTGACCAGTCAAACTCAGCCTAATGTTGAACAAAGTGTGCAAGCATCAGCAAGGGCTAAGGGAAAAGCAAAGCTTAAAAAGGAGGTCAAGCCATTGAGAAAGAGGCAAAGTGAGAGAATTAAGGAAAATTGGTTTAAAAAACCAAAACCCAACTCAGGTCCAGGTTCAGACCCACAACAGCCTTTGACTTTCCCTGAAGAAGATGGACATGCCCTGAGGAAGAAGGCTACAAGGAAGGCTCAAAAGGAGAAATGCATCAATGGGCTCTAACTACATTTTATGTTATGTTTCAATTCTGCATATTAGTAAACCCTTAGTTCTGAATATTTTGTAAACAAGATGCTATTTTGTATTCTTGATGAATTCTGAATATTTTGTAAACAAGATGCTTTATGTTACTTCTTCCATTTTGGTAAACAAGATGCTTTATTTCTGCTTTATGTTACTTCTTCCATTTTGGTAAACAAGATTCTGAATATTTTGTAGAAACCAATATTACAACTATTATGCAGATATTACAAATATATTACAACTAACCAATATAAACCAAGATTACAAGAATCATGCAGATATTACAGAAACCATTACAACTATTACAACTATTACAACTATTACAACTATTCTGCATAAACCAATATCTGCATAATATTACAACTATTACAACTATTCTGCATAAACCAATATCTGCATAATATTACAACTATTACAACTATTCTGCATAAACCAATATTACAAATAACCAATATAAACCAGAATCAATAATGCAGAACCAATATAAACCAAAACCAATAATGCAGAATCAATAATGCAGAAACAAGCAACAAATAATGGACCTGTAACAAGCAACCAATATAAACCAGAAACAACCAACCAATATAAACCAGAAACAAATAATGCAGAAACACTATGCAATTATCATAAACCAAAAACAATATAATTATCATAAACCATAAACACTATTATAATGCCAGAAACAATGTTATCTCATTTTATTGAACTTTGTCATCAACATTACAACTTTGTCATTAATTCTTTACAAATGGTTAAACAATAAGGCAATAAAAATACAGAGCATTATAATTCCTATCTTAAGCTTCCTATTAACACTTCTCTGCACATCAAGCTTCATCTTCACCTTCTCTAGTTTGACTTTCAATGCTTCAAATTGCACTTCTTCCATTACACAATTCTTACAAACAGATTGCATAGCGCCCATATCTTTGACTGACTTTTCCATTTCATCATCCCATGCAAATAACTCACAACCATTAGTGTTATTGCGACATTTCCAGAACTTCCGATTGCGATTTTTGCTTGTACTTGAAACCCACAACTTCATTGATCTCCCACAACCACAAACGGGTAACCCAGGAATCGAAACCGAAGCACTACTTGCAGTAGACATAATCAAGAGGAGAAGAAGAATGGAGATTGTGATTGGAGATTGTGAATCGAAAACGATGCAAGAGGAGAAGAAGAATGAAGATTGTGATTGGAGATTGTGAATCGAAAACGATGCAAGAGGAGAAGAAGAATGGAACCCTAGAAATTGGGATCCTTTTATGGAACCCTAGAAATTGTCCAGTCACACCCCATTGCCTAGTCATCCTTGTCCACATCATCAAGGCAGTAAAAGGGGGTGGTACAATCTGAGTTTTCATTTTATAAGGGGGCGTCAATAAAAAAAAATCTTAAAGGGGGTAAAACCAAAACCCGCCCTAATGACAGGGGGTTTTATATATTTATCCCATTCATCTCAATTAAATTCTAGAGAGATAAAAGCTAACACAAAAAAGTTACAAAAATAAAAGGTTTAACTCTTTTTTGACTCATAAAAGAATAAAGTCTTAAAAAATTTCAACAAAAATCCATTAAAATTAAATCCACATATACTATTTTTTTCATCCGTTAACGACAATTGTCATAACAAGTAATTCATGTTGATTTTTAGCAGAAGACAAACCGCAAAAGCAAAAACCTTATCGTTACTGATTTCTATTTCTAAGCCATGATTCAATTTGCAGGTACAATTCTCAATGCGAGACACTATTTTATAATTCTATCTTATTTACCGCTAATTATCCTCAACGTTGCTGAAACAAACAACCTCGTATTCGCATGTTAAAAACATGTTTTGGTCTTGGACCTCTGCTCTAAAGATCACTCTTCTCCTCCTCCTTGTTTCCGCTGTTATCGCTGCTATCTTGGTTCTCCCAATTCAAAAGGTTCGTTTTTTTGTCCAATTTCACTTCTGGGTCGTCAATTAGGGTAGGTACATTTCTGTTCAATTGATTAATTTCCGATTTTTAGGAATTTCTTTGAATCACATTTGGATTTTTGTTCCTGAAAAATTACCCCACATTTTTGCTCTGCAGATTCTGAATGATTTCTTGATATGGGTTGATCGTGATCTTGGGGCATGGGGTCCCCTTGCTTTGTAAGTCAAACCTGTTGTATTTTGTTAGGTCATTCATTAATGTGGATTCAATTTGTGAACTCAATCACTTGTATTTGTTTTGTTATTTTCAGGGCATTTGCTTACATTCCTTTGACGATATTGGCGGTTCCGGCCTCTGTACTTACCGTAAGCATCTCTATTGAGCTGGCATTTCTTTGAAACCTTGTTAAACTTCTTGTAAAGTATTTTGTATTCTCAAGTACCTGCAAAACAATTTTGACATGTCTGTGTCAGTGTTGTTAAATGGATGACATGGCGCCGCTATGGCTGAATGGCATGCTGGGTTTTTGATGATGGCCATAGGGAGTTTATGGAGGGATGCCTGCCATGGCAACGCCATAGGCCGCAACAGCGTGTTTATATAGCGGTTTCTTAGACTTCCAGCATTTTTCCCACCATCAACAGTACTGGTCTGCATGATAGGTTAATCCTTTAGTTAGTTAGTGAGTTAGCTAGTTAGTTTTAGAGTTAGGCTGTGATGTTATATAAATAAGGGGAGCGAACTCACCAAACAATATGAGGATGGGATTAGAGAGAAGATGCTTTGTCATTTTGAGACAATGGGCAAAGATTGGGCCATAGCGAGGTTTGTAGAGCTTTGAAGTTCTGATGTGTTTTATCTTTGTAATTGAGAGTTAGGCTGCGATGTTTTATAAAAGACTTGTTAAGTGATTCATTTGGGATATTAAATATTTTTACTAATACTTTTTGTTCAGCTTGGCGGTGGTTATCTATTTGGCCTTCCAATTGGCATTATTGCTGACTCTATTGGTGCAACCATCGGTGCTGTAGCTGCATTTCTTCTTGGTGGAACAGTAAGTCTTGCATTAACTTATAGCTATGAATTAAAATGGTCCAAAACTTCTACACTAGTTTCTATTGAATATTCATATATGAAGCACAAACTCCGACACAGACATGTTGACCCACATTGACCCTGCATATGTAAAAAAGATAAGACACGTTGACCCTATATACTATATTTACACACAGACATATTATTATTATTATTATTATTATTATTATTATTATTATTATTATTATTATTATTATACCTAAATAAAATATGAACATTATTTATATAACATAAATTGAGAAGCAAAGTATATATCCGCATCTAAACTGAGTCATAGAATTATGGGTTGGTCCTAACTCAACTTTACAAAACCCGCTTGTAAGGTGAGAATCGGCCCTACTTATGAACACTTTCTAGGTCATATCTTTAACTAATGTGAAAGTAAATCCACTCCTTCACGCCCAACACAATGAAGGCTATCCAAATACCGCAACTAAGCAACTAGGGGAGGACTGCTATGAAGTTGGAATTTCCAACATTGAGCAATATGGTTCATTACTAAAATCTAAATCATGATATGATAATCGTTCACCTTCATTTACCTGTCTACTACCTAAAGGTTAAACATGATGCAATCAATATTATTGTTTTAAATTATTAATCATCATTGTTTCGGTACATCTTTAAATTATTACCCTCGTAATTGTGTCTGAGATGTGACCAAGGAGTGTTGAAGCAGAAGTTCTTTTTTATTGGGACAGTTGTCTAAGTTGTCCGACACGTGTCGTATGAGTGACAGACACAGAGACACGCCTAATCCTTGAGATGTGCATGTTTCATATATATTAACTAATGTAGGTTTCTCTAGATTAGTACCAGTTGTTGTTTCTTCATGACCAAGGAGTGTTGAAGCAGAAGTTCTTTTTTATTGGGACAGTTGTCTAAGTTGTCCGACACGTGTCGTATGAATGTCAGACACAGAGACACGCCTAATCCTTGAGATGTGCATGTTTCATATATATTAACTAATGTAGGTTTCTCTAGATTAGTACCAGTTGTTGTTTCTTCATGTTCATGATTCCTTAAATCTTGTCTGCCTTCCAGTTGGGAGGCATATTGGTTGATGTCTATAGTTATTTGTTTCCTCTGAGGTTATTTATTCATATAATTGTCTCTATATACAGATTGGGAAATCATTTGTTGTTGCTAAATTGAAGGACTATCCACAATTTAGATCAGTGTCAATTGCAATCCAAAGATCTGGCTTTAAGGTTTGTATAATTAATATAATTTGGCGTGTAACAACTCTATCAAAAGTTTTAGCTGTTATGTGAAACTGAAAAGAAAAATAAATGGTTTTATTGCTTCTCTTAAATTAGTTAAAATATTTTTATTGATAAATGGCAAATACTAATCATTCCTTAAGAAGGCTTGTTCTTATAAATCCTTTTTCATTTTGGTTTTTTAACTAATATCTGACATTTTCTTCTTTTTCAGATTGTGTTTCTGCTTCGACTTGTTCCATTACTACCGTTTAATATGTTAAATTACCTCCTCTCCGTGACTCCGGTTGCACTATGGGAATACGCATTGGCGTCCTGGTTAGGAATGATGGTATCTTCTTCATCCTTGATTAATTATATATTGGGGTCTTAATCTAACTAAGTAACAATAAATTTCTGTTTTCATGATTTATAATATTCATAATTGTTAAGTACTAATAGGATTTCTGTGTTATTATAGCTCACTAGATGGTGTTTCAGTTACAGCAATTTCTTAATACCTCTAATGTTACTTTCGCAGCCAATAACGGTGGCACTTGTGTATGCTGGAACAACACTCAAAGATCTATCCGATGTGACGCAAGGTGGGGGAGAGTTATCAAAGACTCGTTGGGTAAGAGATGTCTTTCTTAATTACATATTAATGGGAAATTGTTAGGGTTAGGAAGTGTCTCATGAGGCTTATGGTGGGCTGATGCTTAGAAATTGCAAAAAACTTCAAAGATGGCGGGTCACCACATTTAAGTAGAAGTTCAGGGTCTGCTATGTACTTTCGGCTGAGACAGTGATCTGATGGGTGTTTATTCGGCAAAATCAACAGAAAACGATTATAAATTGAGTTTTTGGGACACTAATATTTGTTTTTGTTATTTTTTGGGTCGCCGTCTCAGTCGCGACGACAAGTACTACTTTGTGCTTCTACTTACGAGGACTGACATCAAGAGTTTCAAACCATTTTCAACCATTGATCTTCCATAGACCATATAAGACACTTTCTCACTCTAGACGTCACCATATTGATGAGCCTTTTAAATATATCGTCTTCTAATGAACAACTAAAATCCCATGGAGGGTATTATCTTTTGATTATCTTGACGGGATTGAATACGTGCGATTTATTCAATGTTATCTTCAATTGGCATATCCTAAATTTCTCTCTTTTGAATGCAGGCTTTCATAATTTTGAGTCTAGTCATATCTGGTAAGTCACATTCTTTGCTTGCATAAAATAGATAACACCTGTAGCGGATCCGTTTAGCCAAGCTGAAGTGTTAATGTCGGTAACTTGCAGTGGTTTTGATGATTTGTGTTACGAAAGTTGCCAAGTCTGCTTTAAATAGTGCCTTGGCTGAATGCGGAGAAGATATGAGTGACGCCACATCTTCCTCAGAACAGCCCATGGTCACTGAACCCTTAGTAAATCTCAGTCAGCCTCTCGTTAACGAGATAGATCAGAATCAAGAACAGTAAACACGTAAACTACCGTGTGTAAATTCTTACTCCACCCCCACCTTCTAAAGGTTATTTAGGTTTTTTTTCTTACATAAAAAAAAGGTTAAGCAGTAGCTGCTAGTTGCTACTTATCTGTGATTTGTATTGTTCCAACATTAGAAATGGTTAATTATACAATCAAGATGAGGGCATTGCATATGTATAACAGCAGAAAAGTTCATAGTATGAACTATTCTTGATTTTCTGTGTTGGTTTGTACTTTTTACTTTGGATTGTGGCTCTATTGTCGTTTTTTCCCCTCTCCTAACCGACTGTAATTAGAGTATTTGAGTTTTCATTGTGAACCCGGCATATTTTGGTGCTTTGATTTAATTCTCTTTCAACCTAGCACACACAAATTCCTGATTCTTTCAACCTAATAAATAAATATTGACTTGTGTTTTCACAGTCATAATTCATAAAGCAAAGAAAAATTGTCAAATAGTGGTTATCTCGTTGCCTTGCTATCCCATTTTTGGGGTCGGCTGCTCTGCACCGCTATCTAGTGAGATTGATAACCCTCAACCAACATAGTGTGACACAAGTAGTAGATGTTTCAGTCTCTTTACTATTCCGTTAAAGTTTCGTTTCTTGATCGGTATATGTGGATGATATCTTGATTTAAAAAAAAAAAAGTTAAGAGAGAACTTGACTAAAAAAAAGTTTAGCAGACAAAAAGAAAATAATTTCTTATCACAGGATGTTATTTATTCATGTTGAATTAAATCAAAAGCAACCTTGTTTGAGAAAAAGGTGAGGCAACAACACATGAGACTTCATGATGAACTTTTGAACACCTAGTATTGGTGCTAACCAATAGTCTCTGTTACCAAAAAGAAAAGCTATACACTACCAATTTTATAAAGTTCTCACAATAAACTTTTGTACTGTTTTCTTGTTGCTGAATCTTGTGGTGCAAGGGACCCTACCAATTCCTTGATAGAAGGGCTAAACAGGTTTCTGTAATTGCAAGGCTTCTAAAGTGCATCTCATCACATACTTTTTCATTTTATTCTATGACAATACCCTCATTGTAAGCTTCAGAAGAAAGATTGAGACACCTTGGTTCACAAAAGAACTAAACATATATTTCTAATGCAATGAGCACAAATAAGAAACATATGAAGTCACAGTCACTCATGGGGAAAGTGCAATGCCTTAGTCTTCCATCTCTTGGTGGTTGCTTTGACGGTTGCCGTGACCAAGCACAGGGCTCGGGATACGGGACGAGGATATGGAACCTAAGTGATAAACCAGTGGAGCTGCAAATAAGGGTGGGATCAATACTGAAGAAGATTCATACATTGAAGCCAGGGTCATCAAAGAGACTCAAATGTAAAAGCATATATAAGACATATATTCCTAAGAGTGGAAGTGTTGGTGGAAGCTTGAAGAGTTTGTTGTATTCCTATGATGAAACTAGCCAACCTTATATTTGGATTCATGAGACAGGGTGTCATTCCTTAAAGATGGTTAAGCAGCAGTATATTAGCCTTGAGGATATGAGGGATTGTTCCGAGATCAAGATTTTTAGGGACCATCAAAGAGGTTCCATTTCAGTTCGGAAGAGAATGAGGTCAGATTTATGCTCAACATGAATTTCGTTTGTCATGGGTGGGATAGAAATATGATCTTGTATAGAATATTATAGTGAAAATTGATCTGTTTAGCTGATTCTATTTATTACGATAAGATTTTGTTGTTGTTTGTCAAGAGTTGGAAGTGATATTTCTATTTCTTTATTTTCATTTTTATTTTTTTAATATGGATTTATTTTTCTCTTTTGTCTATATTGTTGTAATACAGTTCGTTTTTATGTTTACTAAATGAGCCAATATCACTTACAAGATTGAAGAAGTGGGAACAGTGAATGATTAGAAGTTCAATTGTTGTTTTTGAGTTTAATCTACTTTTATTTCTATAAATCATCTGTAATTTGAATGTCCTTGTGAGTTTAATCTACTTTTATTTCTCATATACATTTTTTATAAGAGAAAATTATACCAAAACTATTGAGAAGGCAAATAGAGAGGTAAAAAAAAGTAGTAATTGGACATATCAACCTTAGCTTGAAGGAGAAAATTTCAAGAGGCTCATAATTTATTTGTTGAAAAGTTTATTGTTTATTTGGGTAAACACATCTATTCTTCGTCACCAAATAAATATAAAATGGTAACTAAAGAGAATCAAATCATTGCTGGAAAAAGAATATAAGTATTTTGTTGAAAAAATGTCTTGTAATTACTCCTTTTGATTATCGAAAACAAAACAAAAAGTCCAAGACTTATAAAAGTCACTAAGTCTTTCATGCTACGCTCTTTCGTCAACCGATCTCTTTTAATTGGATGAAGATTTCTGTCGATTGTCCTTATCGAGATTTTAAACATATTTCTGTCGACGACTCTTTTCGAGATTTTGAACACATTTCCTAATAAGCTGGGTCTTGGGGATTCATCACTAGGAGTTCTCTAAATCATGTCGGTTGAAATAAGATTTGTTTATACCCTTGAAAGGTTTTGATGATAACAAAATATTTAAAAACCAATAGACTTTACTAACATATGTTCAAGTGTGTAGGATCATAAAACTGAGAATTCATCATAAATTAATCATGTTGAAATCATAAGTGAAGAAACAATACTACTCAGATTGTGGAAGATCAAAATTTGAATATGTTCATCCGAATTTAAAGTTTCAGACTCTGGTATGTTGTTCAGCCTCTAGTGACAACTCAAACTCTGAAGGTTTAAGGAGTGTCTAGTCCGTAATATACACCAAAGGTGACAAGTCTTGTCAAAGTGAAAAATTCCTGGACATAGTCAACTAGAATTTGGTTTTGCAAGACTCAAGGATGGTGATTTGACATCTTCAATATGTACTACCTTTTGGTTGATACTTAGTTATTCAAATGGTGTTGTGGACATTGCTTTTATTCAGTGGACAAAACTTATGACCAAATACAACTCTCCAACGTCTCTCTTGCTCTACTTGTTCACTAAGCTTGTTGTTGTTCAAACCTCCAACGACTCTTTTTCTATCTCTATAAAAGGAAGTTGAAGACTCAAAGGAAGGTTGCAACATCACAACACATTGAAAGATCTTATCATAACTCTGAGTTGTTATTGTAACGGTTATAACATAAGATCTTAAGATTTCTTATCTTATATTTATCTTAGAAATCTTATAAAGGTTGAAAACCTTTGTGATTGTTGTACAACTGTTATACTTTTGATTGTGTATCAAAATATAATAGTTATCTTTTCTACTAAACTGCTTGTTCAAAGTAGAGAAAATCTATTATATGTGTGCATGATGAGCATTAAAGGCTCTTGTCTATGTCTTGGAAAGTCATTGGATCAAATACTTGTAATTTTGTCAAGAAATGTGGGCTAATCTATATACGCTTGTCGATATCAATCAAAATAGATATATGCTTAATTCTAAAGGTATCACAATGTTAGTTTATTAATCAGTTCCATCCCGTTTTCTTTTGCAATAATTTGTATAAGATTATTAGCAAAGTGTTTTGTTAATAGGTTGAAGATTATTAATCCTCAAATTGTCTCTCCTTTTCAAACGAATTTTATACAAGGAGATGTATTCAGGATAATATTGTAGTGGCATAAGAAATGACTCATATCATGCATAAGATGAAAGGGAAAACATGATATTTTTTTATATTAAATTTGATTTAACTAAAGGATATGATGTGCTAAAGTGGGTTTTCATTGAAAATATCTTGAATGAGGTGAGATTTTCTTTGGAGCTAATCACTATTATTATGACATCTATTACAATTGTGACCACTAACATGAAATGAAATGGAACTAGATTATAATTTTTCAAACCTCGGGGAGGTACCGGACAAGGATGCCTTATTTCTCTATACCTTTTTATTGTGTGTAAGGATAAATTGTCTCATCTTATTTCTCATAGTGTGGAGCAAGGCTTTTGGAAAACTATGAAGTTGGTAGAAATAATCCTTTCATATTTCACTTGATGTTTGTATATGATATTTTATTATTTGGTTAAGCTATAGAGGTTCAAATACAGTATGTTCTCGATATTATTAATCACATTTTTTTTCTTTTATATGGTCAACAAGTGAGTATTGATAAAACAAATATTATTTTTTTAGAAACATTTTTGTTTTTATTCCTTGGAAATTGGTTGTTATGACTGGCTTCAATGAAACAATTGCTTGGCAAATATATGAGTATCCCTCTCTTTGGAAGAACGCCAAGAAGATCTAATTTTAATTATATCTTGAAGCAAGTTAAGTCGAATTTTGCTTCTCGAAAAGCTTGACACCTTTTTTTGTAGGTCGGGTAACTCTCTATAAAGTTGTTATTGATGTATTTCCTATATATACTATGATAGCTTCTAGCATTCCTAAAGCTTGTTTGCATGGGATTCAAAAGTTACAATGTTCTTTTATCTGGGGTGATAACGAGGATCATAAAAGAGTTCATTTGGTGGAGTGGGGTGTGATGATACTGCCAAAGTTCTTATGAGGATTGTGTATTATACGGTTGAATGTTATGAATAATGCTTGTATTTTGAAGATTGATTGGGTCATTCTCGGTAGTGAAATATATTTGTTGTGAAGGTATGCATGGAAAATATATGAGAAATATTGTTGGTTATGAAGATGTGATTATTAAGGCAAATGAATCAAGTTTGTGGAAGAATCTCGGTAACTTGCGATCTAAATTTGCTCAGTTTGTGTAATGGTCTATGGGAGATGGTGCCAATATAGATGATTAGTATCATTGTTGAGTTGAACAAAATATAAAGTTGATGAATAATATTAAAAATGGTGTCAATATGGATTCTTATAATAAACAACTTGCTTGATCAACACGGTGAACAAAATGTAGATCTTTTAAAGCATTTATTTCCTCAAAATGTGGTAACTAAAATTTTAGCTATTCTCCCTCTCGATGGTAATTGTGGAAGAGATATTTGTTGTTGGCAAAGCAATTAAAAATTTGAGTATATTATTTCATGATGCTATAAATTATAGTGTTATATTTACCAAAGACCTTGCCTAGAGCGTCACCATGGAATCGCCCTAGGAGAGGCAATGACGAAAGGTCCTCCAAATTAAGGTATCGCCTCGCCCATTCGGGAAAAATGTGGGATGAGATGTGATTTTGGATAAATACAAAGCCATATTCGTTAATGACTTACGTCTTCCTTGGAAATAAAGATTCAACTGTCAACTATTTAACTAAGTGGGCGGTGGCATTTTTCGAGGAAACCCTAGTTCCCAGAGACCCTTATAAATACATCACCCCTCAAAGGAAAATGGGGGATAAAATCTAAGTCATACCCATATTCTACTACCTAAAAGAGAACCACACCCATTGTGACAATAACACACAATTATTCTAACCGCATACTTGCAATTAAGCAGCACCGACCACCAATGTGGCTTACCACCTCACGTGAACTGGTCATTTAAACAACCTAAAAAACTATTGCATATGGCTTCTCACCTCGTGAGCAATCCCTCACCACCAAAACATGTTATACACCTACTAAGGCCTTTGACTCTCCCCGCCCTTGTAGGGAGAAAACACACCCACACACATGTACGTTTTGACTCGCACATAAATTAATGTTTAATTTTTGTAGGCAATATGGCAAGATAGTTAAAGGTTGATATAGAAACTTAAAGTCCTTGAATGAATAAGGTCTTTTATTTGATTGACGTATCATGGTAGGATAATGATCAATGAGAGGAAAAATAAAATGCAATTGGGAGGACCTTTTTTGTAGTCACGATAAAACAAATGTGAAATCTATTATACATGTCTTACATGATCGTCCCCCGCCTCTTGCTATTTAGACTAATGTGGTTAAGTTAGATAAAATTGGCTCTTTTTTCACTAATAATATTAAGGAGTGGGTTAATCTTAATTTGCATTTGGAGTTTGGTATTAATGGAGATCCATTGTGGTCGGAACTTTGGACAACATTTTGCCATGAAATTTGGATGTGAAGGAATAAGAAACAACATGATGGAATTTTTTGAGATTTAAAATTTCGTAAAATTGCTTATGAGTACTTTTTAGCAGTGGAGCTGCATGGTAGTAAGATGAAGTTGACTCGAGAGGCTAATCAAATAAGGTGGACCCTTCCTCCTTTGGGTTGCGTGAGATTGAACACGTATGGAGCTAGTAAGAATGACTTGTAAGTTGGATGTTTTGATTTTTTAAGAGGTTATGCGAATGAGTGACTTGTAGGCTTCACAAGATATTTGAGTTCTTGTACTACATATGTTGAACTTTGGGGGTGTGCTAGAAGGATTACGATTATCAAAAGAGGTTGAGTTTTGAGCTATTGAGCTTTATATAGGCTGATAGGTGGTTGTTCAAAACAATTTAATTCAAGACATAGTATAATTAGAATGTGATTGGTACAACAAATTTAATAGTTACTCAAACTAGAATATGAGTTACGAGTTTATCACATTTATTATGATCAAATACTTATACATATACATTTGTCAGCTTGAGATGTGATCTATGTCATAATTTAATATTTTATGAACGAGTTTCTACTCGAATTTCTCTTCTTTTATTAGTCAGTCAAATTTCTATTTCTAAATTGATTGCTATTTTTTTTTGTTTTGAATTTTGCCTTTTCTTAAAAAATATTATTGTGTATATAAAATAGAAATAAAAGAAAGGTAAAAGACTAGTATACATGCATCGTGAATTGAGTCCATATTCTTGATATAAAAAAGGATAGATCCAATATCATTGGAAATAAAAAATTTGAGATAATTAATTAAATTAAAACTGACTTAACCGAGAATTAAAATTAAAGTAAATATATTTAATCTAAGAATTATAAATTGTTTAGCTGTGTCGATATTTCTCTTCTTCTCAGCCGCCGTATAGGAGACCGAGCAACCCATCCCTCCGGCAGTTGTGCGACCAACCACCGCTCGTCCGTGTTTATTCTCCTCTGAGGGTTAGTTTTTCTTTTTCTTCACAGAGAATCGTTCCTTTCCCTCTCATTACTCTGTTCTATAGATGCCTGTGGATTGCAATAATAGCCTCTTTTTATCCTAATATAATCCTCTTTTTAATCATTAGGGTTAGGGTTTTTAATTGTTCTTCAAAACATTTTTCACACTCTAGTGTTTCTTATAAGCTAGTAATTCAATATTTTGCTTATAGTTCACGTCCCTTGCTTAGGGTTTCCTTGCATTTTTTTTCTTCCTATAATCGTTTTAATTAAACTTATGATGAGGGTTCTTTTGTTCTTGAATTTTTAGATTTTATGTTTCAAACTTAATGTATTTGTAGTTTGAGATTTTTATTGCTTAAGATGTTTGTATCATCATATAATGGTTCACGTGTATCAAAATGTTTAAAAAAATTAGGAAACATATTTGTCTTGTGTCTTTTCTTAAGATATTCTGTTGTAGTTACTTTATTTCAAACTTAGAGCTAGTCTGCTAACATTGTAAGCTCTTTATCTCATTTAGTTTATTTGAGCTTATAAATAGCTTGTTTTATAAGTGTTTTTTTTTTAATCTTTATCTTTGTTTATTAACTACCAACTTGATAAGTATTTAAACACTTGGGGAACCCTCTCTATGTTTGGATGTTTTGGGTTTGATGGAATGAAGTAAGGTTATGTTCTATCATTGGGTTGATAAAAAGAGGATGGAATAGAGCAGAACATGATAAAATCCATTTCACCCCATTCCATAATTTACCACCATTTTTTTACCATCCGATTTGGATGTAATGAGAAAATGGCTTTGTTCCGTCTTAAATATCCAAACAATAGAATGGAACCTCTAGTCCGCCCCGTTCCATTCCGCTTTGTTCCACTCCACTCCTTTCCAATTTGCTCCGTTCATTTCAAATATCCAAACATACCTTAAAGACTAGCTATTAAGGGAGAAGAAACCAAGTCTCTCAATCATAGCACCATCTATTAGAACTGATGTTCTGACACCTTCACTTGGACGTTTTACTCGGTCTTTCCAGCTGGCCTCTCCGTAGAAAGCCCTTTCTGAGTCACCAACATCCAGTTCTGATACCAAATAATAGAAACCAAATAGTATTACTAGAGAAACTAGGGAAAATTCCAAAATTTACTTAGAACACCTAGAGTATTGGAGAGACTCTTGACTCTCCCAATGCCAACCCAAGTCTATACAAATGATAAGATACCTCACTCTTTAAGGCTTCCTCTTATTTTTAGGAAACATGTCTTATTATATCTATTAATTAACTCAACCCAACTAACCAACTTTACTAACTATCAACTGAGCCTCTTAACAATAATAGAATGATCTATCACAACTTCATAATTTGTTTCTTTCAAGTTCCATTTATTTTACTTCCTAGAATGAATGTAAATTGAACCTTTGATATCATATTTTTCTTTGACAGATAAAAATGCCAAAAGTAAAGACAAGCCGAGTTAAATACCCAGAAGGCTGGGAGTTAATTGAGCCTACACTTCGCGAACTTCAAGCAAAGATGAGGGAAGGTTGGAATCTTATATTTTATGCAGTCCCTTACTATTTTCTTTTTCATTCTGAAATATTTCAAAGTAATATTGTTATATCCTTTGTGTGGCAGCTGAGAATGATCCACACGATGGTAAAAGAAAGTGCGAGACTTTGTGGCCTATATTTAAAATTGCACACCAAAAGAGCCGCTACGTATTTGACCTCTACTATAAGAGAAAGGAAATTTCTAAAGAATTGTATGAATTCTGTTTAGATCAAGGATACGCTGACCGCAATCTAATTGCAAAATGGAAGAAGGTGCCTATAATGATTTTATATTTTTATTTGAAAGTTCTCTTTTTATGTATTTTTTCCATAGGAAAATAAATTTCATTTGATGGGAAATAGTATAATTACAGCCAGGTGGAAGTGAGAAATCCATATCTAAGAATCTGAAATCACAACACTTACTTGCCTTAAGCCTAACACCAAATGAGAAGAAGATGTAAACTCTATATTCCAAATGAACTTCTTGGTGAAGTAACCTTAACTATATGTATATTTCTCTCTAATCTTCTTGTTTTGGTCAAAGCTTTGCTTATACAACTATTAAAAACTGCTCGAGTCGGCAGAATGCCTAGAGCTCTCTGATGATTATAAATGTCATTTCATAGGGAATAAATCATCTTAGTGCAAGAAAAATATTCTTAATGCTTCTGAGCTAAATTCATATATATGACAAGTATGTTAGGAGAAACAGGGGTATAAGTATATAAGGTTTTGAAGTTGCAAAAAATCGTTTGTATTAAACATGTTGAGCAACACTGTCCAAAGTTAAGGACTCCCGATACAGCTTTGACCACAATTTATAGAAGCTTTGAATTGAAGCTTCAATTCTCCTTGCAGTGTAATTGTGATTTGCTCAATTTCCAAATACTCTAATTGTGATTTGTGTACCGTTGCTTGAGTTTTCCACCTTTAAGTCTGTTTGAGTTGTGGCTCCATAATATGGATAAATTGAATGTGATCTAATGCTACCATGCTAAGGCAATTGCTTTACATCAAAAGATAAAATGCATATCCATTGTAATTGCTAGATATAAGAATGTATTGATTGTGTGCTGACTATATCTACTCAATACTCTTGGAGACCCGGGTTTTGTTGAGATATTCTTTTGATTGAAGTGAGTGAATTGATGTACTTTTTAATTTCTAAAAACTGTTATGATATTTATTGTGCGAGTTCTTGAATCATGATGTTTTTGTTTATGAATTGCAGCCTGGTTATGAACGCCTATGTTGCTTAAGGTGCATGCAGCCACGTGATCACAACTATGCCACGACTTGTGTTTGCAGAGTGCCCAAGCATCTTCGAGAAGAGAAGGTTATAGAGTGTGTTCACTGTGGTTGCAAGGGTTGTGCAAGCGGGGACTGATCGAACCTCAATTCTATTATCCAGAGGGTTTGTCGGAATCATTTTGTTCTATGTGTTCTGAAACCCTCCCAAGACGAAACTTCTCCACCTTGTATTTCAATTTACTAACCTCAAAGAGCTATGCACTGGGAAATTTTAGTTGGTTATTATATCATCAGCATAGTTCAAAACCTGACTTGAGTTTTGTAATATTTGATTTAGAATAATTGAACATGTAATACTTTTTGCTCCTTGTATTATTATTATTCCTTAGACTTCTTCTACGTTTGCTCAATAGTCAATACAAAGCAAAGATCATGTTTTTTTATTACTAGTTTATCCATCACTTTAAAATATTCGGCTAAATTTAAGATAATGTTTGATTCTTGTCATCCATCTTTAGTCAACTCATTTGATGAAGAAATCTTCAACTCAGTCACAAATTTTTGTGAAAAGTACTTCTAACTATTTAAAATCCCAATTTTATATGAGTTTTCCAAGTTATTCTCAAGGGTGTATGAAGAAAAAAACTGTATAATTTATAGAAAGTTTTGACAAGTTCTTTCAAAATATCTTTTCAAATTTCAACAAGCCACATTTGTGTTTAAACTTGAATTTTCATACAATAAAATATTAAAGAATTTTATCAACTTTGGCTTTTTCTTTTCTATGACAATGCAATTTTTTAAAATAATATACATGCCAAAGAAAAGATGAAAGGGAAGCATGGATTAAAAATTGGTGTTTTGTGTTTGAGTAAACAAAAAGAAAAAGAAGAAAAACTGGATCTGGAGAGTGGAATTGACACACAGCATCTTGTCTTGTGTTAGTGTATGTTTGAGAGATGGGTGGTTCATGGAGTAACAATAATAACAGAAACAGAAGAAGAAACAGTTACCATGAACACTTTCCACCTCCTCCTCCAACCTACTTCTATCAATACTCTTCTCAACCTCACCCTATGATGCCACAGCAACAGCCTCAGCCTCAGCCTCCTCAAGGTTACTTTCCTCCACAGTCTCATCAGTTCTACTCAAATCTGCCTAACCACCCTTCCTATGCAGCAGCGGCCGCAACAACAACGGCGAATACTCAACCGTTCGGAGTAGATTTGAATGTGAATGTTGCTCAACCACCTCCACCACCGCCATACGTTGACCATGAAACTGCAAAGAAGGTAAAGAATGATGTCAATTTGCATAAGCATACTCTGCAGCTCCACCTGGATCCCAACAATTCCGATCACCACTTGATTTCCTTCGTTTTCGACGCCCTCTTTGATGGCAGGTTTGTCGCTCGCTCAAATCTTTTTACTTATCTTTGTGTAGTTTCATCAATGAGTGATAATTAGATTGTTAGTTTCTGTTTATCTTAACTAAATTGCTCTCTTTTTATTTAAATGACCAGAATTACAATCTTTTACTTAGCGAAAGAAGAAGAACATAAATGTAGGTTTATTACTCTATTTCCCGAAGGATTTGAGCCGATAACGTTCCCTTTTCAGAAAGGAGTCGGTCAGAAATTCTGTCAGCCTTCAGGAACAGGCATTGATTTAGGTTTCTTTGAGTTGGATGATCTTTCAAACCCTTCACCCGAAGAGGATGTATTTCCACTCGTAATATGCGCGGAAACAACACCTTTGGCAGATCATGAAACTCCCTCTAGTTCCTTTGAAGATGCATCCCCTCATATGCAAATTACTCAAGCTGTTTTGGAGAAAACCAATGGAATTGGTCCTTTCCAGGTTAAAGTAGTTAGGCAGATTCTATGGATCGATCAAGTTCGTTATGAACTGCGAGAGTTATATGGAATTGGCAACTCAACAGCGCCTGATTTCGATCGTAATGATCCTGGAAAAGAGTGTGTTATATGCATGACTGAACCCAAGGATACTGCTGTTTTACCTTGCAGGCACATGGTACAGTTTCTTGTCTAGTTTTTTGGTTTTCACATAATATGTATTATGATTATTTTCATTCAACGTTTGTTGCATTTTCCAGTGTATGTGCAGAGAATGTGCGAAAGCGCTGCGTGTTCAATCAAATAATTGCCCTATATGCCGCCAACCTATCGAGCAACTTATTGAAATCAAGATAAACCAGGACGACGACGATGAATAACACTATTTTTCCTTGAAGCCAAACTGAATAAGAACATGCTCTTTTTTCTTCACTTATTGTAAATTGCAGTCAAAATAATCTTGTTTATAGTTCATATGCAATGTAATCAAATAGAAAAATTAGACTCTGTGGTTTTCTGCATAATCTATATTGTATATGTGATTATTTTGTTTTGGTCTGTGACTTTGTGAGTCATATTTATGAGATGAACAGTTGTATTGTAGATTTGATTTGGTCACTAGAAAACATTTTTTGTAATCTATCTTAGGAGTGAAGGTTCCTTTTATATCTCTTGTTTGAAAATTATATGTTGTAACAAACGATACCAATTAACAAATTCTTGAATGAGAAACAGAGTTTTTTGATGAACAATAAAACGGTTACGATAACAAAAGAGAAAGAAAAAAGAAGAGAGAGAAGATGGATAAACTGTTTTTCTATTCACTTATTCAATTAGGTTTCAAAATATTACAAGTGAATTAACAACAATTGACTTCTCTCAATAATATGAGAGAACTAGCCTATTTATAGACTATAACTAATTTAATCAACAAGCTAACTAAACAATTGAATTCATAACACAAGGTCCAATTCGACATATATACTATAACTAACTTCGACTACAACATGAAAAACTTCGACATCAGCATGCGAACCAGCTTCGACTACATGCTTGCCCTTGTGTCGAAAAACTGAAAGCTACCCCTGCTAACAACATTAAAGTTCGATCCAATATCTCACAAATTTCCACCTTGAAACAAACTCTACAATAACAAAAAAAAAACTAGCTTTCATCATGTAGCTTTATCAACTGCATATAGTTGAAAAACTTGTTACTCGACAATGTCTTGGTGATCATATTAGCATCATTGTCATCAATCGAAACCTTCAGCACTTGGACTTCTCCACGCTCGATTATCTCTCTGACAAAGTACAACCTCACATCGATGTGCTTGGTTCGCTCATGATAGGTTGAATTCTTCCATAGTGTATTGCATTTTGACTATCACATTTAATAGTGATAACTCGACGTTGAAGTTTCAGCTCCTTTGCAAAACCTTCAAGCGACAATGCTTACTTAACAACTTCAGTTAGGGAGATATATTCTGCTTCAGTGGTTGATAAGACAACAACCTTCTAGAATGTTGTTTTCCAAGTAATTGTTGTGCCAAACATAGTGAACACATATCTAGAAATAGGTTTTAAGGAATCCATACAACCTATATAATCAGAGTCGACATATCCTTTAATTACTACTTTATTATTTTCACCCAAGGCTCCACCATAAATTAGGACTCTGTTTGGAGACCCATTTAAGTACCTTAAAATCCCCTTTAAGGTTTGCCAGTGCGCCTTCCCAGGTTTGACCATATACCTGCTTACAAGGCTCACTATGTACGCTATGTCTGGCCTCGTACATACCATAACATACATCAAAGAACTTATTATACTAGCATATGGTATGTCATTCATATAGGTTCTTTCGACTTCAATACTAGGACTTTGAGTCATACTCAACTTGTACTGAGAATTAGTCGGTGTTAGAATATGCTTTGAATTCGACATACCAAACTTGTCGAGAATCTTCTTCAGGCATGTATCTTGAGATAAGCATAATCTCGATCGCTTTCTATTTCTACGGATGTCAAACCCCAAGAATTCTGGAGGCAGCTTCCAAATCCTTCATGTCGAACTCCTTGTCGAATTCAGCCTTTACCTTCATAACATCTTCGACACTGTTGCTTGCTAAGAGGATGTCATCCACATAAAGCAACAAAATAACAAGTGAATTCTCAAGTCGAAATCTGAAGTAAACATAGTTGTCGAACTGACTCCTAGTGAAATCAATGTGTTCCATGAACTTGTCGAATCTCCTATTTCATTGTCGAGGAGATTATTTTAGGCCATACAAAGACCTATTTAGCTTGCACACAATATCTTCCTTTCCCTTGTCTGCATACCCTTTAGGTTGCCTCATCAGGATCGTTTCATCTAGATCACCATATAGGAAGGTTGTCTTCACATTCATCTGTTCAAGTTCTAAGTCGAACTTCTCCACCATGGCTAGCAATATTCTAATGGATATATGCTTTACAACATGTGAGAATACATCATTGAAGTCGACACCTTCTTTTTGAGTGAATCTCCTAGCAACCAACCTTGCCTTAAAACGTTTCGACATCACTCATTTGATTCCTTCACTGACCTTGAAAGTCCACTAACAACCGACTAACACGACACTTACATGTTTTTCGATCAGCTCCCAAGTAGGTTATCATGACGATATTTCATCTCGTCTTCCATGGATTTTCTCCACTGAGTCTTATTTCGACTCCTCATGGCTTCCTTATAATCTCTAGGTTCTTCCTCAAGTACAAAAATTGTAGAGATTAAGACAAAATATATATGATCTCCATAATTAAGTCTCTGAGGTGGCTTGATGTCTTCTCGACCTATCTCTTGAAAGTAGGTAGTCATCAAAAGTTTCATCAGTCTCTTCAACATATTTCTTTTCCTCTTTGACTTCATTTGGGTTACGCATTTCAGCACCACTATGTTCCACCTCAACAGGAATATCTGCATGTTCCACAGCTCCTCTTCCGAGATTTCTTCACTTCGATCAGCATCACCAGTTTTCTTGAACGCCATGTTGACTTCATTGAAAACTACATCAAAACTTATGATATTTCTTCTATAACTTGGTTCTAGGCACCACAACCTATAACCTTTGACTCCCCCAGGAACATGCATTGCAGAGCTCTAGGTTCGATCTTGCCTTGCCTAATGTGAGCATAGGCTAAATAGCCAAATACTCTTAGTTTACCGAGATCTGGTGGATGAGCTGACCAAACTTCTTCAGGTATTTTCATTCCCAAGGTAGTCGAGGGACATTTATTTATCAGATAAGCTACTATCGAAACAGCCTCCGCCCAAAACATTTTCTTCAATTAACTTGCATCTAACCCTTTCAAGGATTGTTCAATTGAATCTCTCAACTAGAACATTTTAATAAGGAGTGCTTGCTACAATATTATTCCTTGCAATCCCAAACTCGACACAGTAACTATCGAAAGTTTCATCGCAAAACTCAAGGCCATTGTCGGTTCTCAACCTCTTGACCTTTCGGCCAGTTTGAGTTTCGATCAGAACCTTCCAACTTTTGAAATTCTCAAAAGTTTCATCCTTAGTCTTCTGAATGAATACCCCTAAATTTCTTGAATATTCATCAACTATGGATAGAAAATACATTGCTCCTGAATGTGAAGGATTCCCTTCAGCCCCCCAAAGATCAACAATAATGTAATCAAGGGATCCATATGTTCTTTGTATACCTTTCTTAAACTTCACCCTACATGATTTACCAAATACACAAGGTTAACAAAATTCCAACTTCTCGACTTTGTCACCACCTAGCGGATTAGGTTTCCCCAGTTCGACTAGGCCTCTTTCGCTGACATGGCCCGATCTCATGTTCCATAATTTTCACTTCGACACAGGTTTTGTGGATGAAAAATCTGTTGAACCACTTACAACCTCATCCTCAAGGGTATACAAGCCTTGTTTCTTCACGCCTCTCATGACTTCTTTTGACCCTTTTGTGACTTTCAGGATACCCTGATCTCCTTTGAAAACATATCCTTTCTTGTAGAATTCACCAACATAAATCAAATTTCTCTTAAGATCAGGTACATACCTGACACTAGTCAATAGCTTTATTGACTCATCATGGAGCTTGAACCTAACATATCAAATACCTTCAATCTTACATGCTTTATTGTTTCCCAGCAACACTGATCCACCATCTTGATCACATAGCTCTTCAAACGCATTCTTTTTTGGAGTCATATTCCAAGTACATCTTGAATCCATGATCCACTCTTTGCAAGAGTTGCTACTTGAAACCACAAGAATATCATATGATTCATAATCATCTTGCACAATAATTGCATTGTCGTTGTCCTTACCTCTATGATTATTCAAGCATTCAGAATACACCTTTCTTGTGTGACCCACTTTCTTCCAATGATAACACTAAATACCAGTTGCCTCACCACTATAAGACTTCTGCTGCCTTTTACCTTTCTTCTTGTCAAACTTACCATCTTTCTTCAAGAATTTCCCCTTAATGGACAAACCTTCTCCAATTGTTGATGGTTTCTGCTCTTTTTGTTTGTTCAAATCCTTAGAATACAAAGCTGATTGAACTTCTTTAAAGGTCAGAGACTTTCTCCCATACAATAGAGTTTCTTTGAAGTGAACATGCAATTTTGGTATAAAAAACACAACAATAACAATGCTTGATCTTCATCATTGATGATAACATCAATATTTTCAAGATCAATAATCAACTTGTTGAACGTATCCAGCTGCTCCGTCAAAGCTTTACCTTCATTTATCTTGTATGAATACAAAGCTTGATTCAAGTACAAATGGTTCACCAAGGATTTTTTCATATACAATCCTTCGAGTTTCAACCACACACTCGCTGACGTTTTCTCCTTTGAAACATGCATGAGAACTTTATCACCAAGACTCAGAACAATGACATTGTGGTCTTTCTCGATCATCATTGTCGTATCCTTCTCTGTCAATGCAACATCCATGGCTTTTTTTCCCTTTAGCGCTTCTAGCAAACCCTGTGGAACAAGAAGGACTCACATCTTCAAGCGCCATGAACCAAAATCATTAACTCCGATGAACTTCTCAACTTCAAACTTTGTTGACGACATCTTTTTCTCCATGCTCACCGCATCAGTTTATTGTAACAAAAGATACCAATTAACAAATTCTTGAATGAGAAATAGAGTTTCTTGATGAACAATGAAACATTTAAGTTACCAAAAGAGAGAGAAGAAAGAACAAAGAGAAGATGTGTAAACTATTTTTCTATTCACTTACTCAATTAAGGTTCAACAGATTACAAGTGATTAACAATAATTGACATCTCTCAACAATAGGAGAGAACTAGCATATTTATAGGATACAAGCTAACATAATCAATATGCTAACTAAACAATCGGATCCATAACACAAGACCTAATTCAACGTACATACTAGAACTAACTTCGACTACAATATGAAAAACTTCGGCATCAACATGCGAACCAACTTCGACTACATTCTTATCCCTGTGTTGAAAACCTGAAAGTTATCCCTGCTAACATCACTAGAGTTCGATCCAATATCTCACCTGATCCTACTTTCTTTATGCTTTTCACATTTCAAGTATTTAAAAATATAAAACTTAATGACTTTGATGAAAGAGCTGGTTTCTCAATGAGTGTGAAATAAGTGGTATTAAACATGAAAAAAATGAACATTTTATGTTTTGGATGTTCTTTTTCTTCTTTCCATTAAAAAAAGAATGATGGTCTCCTAAGATTTCCATAAATAGACATTAAATTAATATTTAACTTACAAAATGAACATATATATAATAATAAACTAATTGACAATGTGCAAGTCGGAAATGAGGAAGAATAAGTGTTAGAAGAAATACAAGAAAGATTATATTATTTACTCACTTGAACATGAATGTAAACATTGACAAGGATTCAGTTTCGTTCATTCAAGCCATGGATAATGTCAATTCTGAAAAATGGATAAAGATTACGAAAGAAGAGTCGAAATCAATAGATGACAATAATGTATGTGATATAATTGAGTTGCCAAAAGGTTCAAAACAAATTGGTTGTAAATAGATTTTTAAGAATAAACGAAACACAATAGGTAATATTAAAAGATATAAAGTTAAACTTGTCGTCAAAGCTTTCACGCAAAAAGATTGACTATAAGGAAACATTTTATCTTATTTCAAAGAAAGACTCTTTGAGAGTTGTTTTGCCTTTGATGAATCGTTATGACGTAGAGTTTCACCAAATGGATGTGAAGACTGCTTTTCAGAATGGTGACTTAGAATAAGAAGAAGTGTATATGACTCAACCTAAAGTGTATATAGAAGTCAATATATGGACTAAAATAGGCTTTCAGACAAGACAATAATATCTTAAATTTAACAATACAGTTTTATCATATGATTTTGTAGAAACACCTTATATCGGTGTATTTATATATTATGACTCATTATGGCTTAGAGTTTCACTAAATGGATGTGAAGACCACTTTTCTAAATGGTGACTTAGAAGAAAAAATTGTATATGACTTCAGATATAGTTAAATTTAAGATATAGTTGTCTGGAATGAACATTATATTGTTAAATTTAAGGTATATACATGTATAATTAGAATAAAATGTAGAAAAAATGAACATTATGTAAAAAAAATTATTAATATTTTAATATGATCAGATATACGTGTATAATTTAATGTTTGTATTATATGACACTAGTGAATTCAATCAAGGTTATGTTTATGTTTAGTTTTGCTGTCTATATTATGTTATATACATTATTGTTACTATGTGAGAACAAATGTGCCTTTGAAGAGTCATGAAAGACATATATTATTGTATCCCTTAAAGTTATTTAAATTTGATTGATTTGTGATACATAAAATGAATGAAGTTGATGAATAGCTTGTGATCGCCATGAATCGATCATTTTAGTTCAATTAAAGATAATGATTTTATAATTTCTTATATATGAGTGGTGCACAATTATGATATAAGATTGAAACATCAAGTTGTCACATGAGTCAAGTGAGAAATTGTTGAATTAATTTGTTATTCAACTAAATATGAATCGGATAAATAATAGTTTAATTTTAAATAAAAAATATCATAATGTGATGATTGTTTCAACTTAAGGGTAATTAAGTCAATGAAATTTTTTATTTTGAAATTCAAAATAGAATACAAACCTCTCTTCTCTAACTTTTAATGGTTGGAACTAAAGTGTCCGTTAAATATGAATCTTTGCAAAAACAACACATAATTTTTCTTTATGTTTTCTCACAAACAAAAAATATAGTATATTAATCATAAAAAAAAAATGAAAAAAAAAATGAGAACAATCCAAATCAAAAACACACAAAAATAAATAAATTAAATCATCACTTTTCATAGAAATCAAAATACTATGAAAATTACAATATCAAGATACATATTCAGTTTTACTAATACATTTTAATGGATAAATATCTTTTTATTGAAGTGAATTTAAGAAATCATCACAAGTAAATTTTGGGCATTTAAAGGAAATAATGTAAAAATTGTTTATCTGTCACTACAAGTCTGTCTCTAATAGCAATCAATTAATGGCAAACCACTCAAAGTTAATTATGGGGTAAAGATAAGATGAAGCCTAAGCTTAAAACTTAGTTGCCTCTTATTTTGTTCAAAAAAGAAAAAGTGAATTTATCCCTAAGGTTATAATAACATATCATTGCAAGTAAATATGCTATGTTTGAAATTATGAAAATGATCACACTTGCAATAATAGTATAATAGACCTTTTTGTTTTTTTCCAGCAAAAGAGAAAAGTTTCAAAACCAAGAAGCAGGGTAAGGTACCACCGTTTCAACCAAAGTTAAATATAAAGAAAACATGCTACAATTTTAAGACACCAAGTCAATTTTATGCTAGAACTAGAATCTTTAGAAAAAGAAAACAGCCAAAAACAAAATGCCTGAATATACAAAGTAAAAAATGGAGGCATCTAAAATAGATATTCTTCAAATTCAATTGTATTTTGTCTCTTTTTGTATCATGATTTACTGATGAGTCACATCATCTATTGTTAGAATTTTAAAGTTAAATATCATTGATAGTATGATCAAGAATGTATATATAAAAAATGTACATAGACGAATGAATTCAAAGAAAGTCTAATACCAAAAGGTGAAGTGAATAATAGAGCCTCCTCCCAACTCCCAAGTAAGTAGAGTGAAAGGTTGGAGTAGAAGAATAAAAAGTTACCCTTATGGTCAAAGCTTGACAACACCTAGACTCCATTATTAATTTCCCATACCATACTAAAATTTAAACCTATAGAAAAAAGAGACCATGTGTTGGATATAAACTGCAACTGAAATTGTACTCTTCTAGGTGAGACTCAATAAATACTCCCTCCCCACCACTTCTCTTATTCTCTATAATCAATCACTTTCCAAATCCCAATACCATGTGCTTCATCATCTCAACACTTCAACATTAATGCCACAACCTTTTCTATGCCTGCCCAACTCATTCCCATTTTGGAACCTTAGGCCACAATTTCTATATTTCATATTCCTAATATAGATTACTTATTTTTGTTTCTAAATAAATTGCCCATCATTCTTATAAATTTATGACATCACTGCTGTGCCTATCATAATCATTCGGTTTTTATGGTATTTTAGGTCAGAACAAATATTAGCCATACAAAAAACTATGGGAGACAAAATAGGTCCGGCACATTGATGATGTCCGTTTTGCCTGCACTTTAATGCAGGGTGAATCAAGAATTTAGGTTTTTACCCTCTAAAGTATATGTCATATTTTGTCTAGCTTTTTTCACGGGCTTTTGCCGATATACAAATTTACTTAAATTTTTGTATTTTTAGACTTAAAAAATGAAATGTCCGTAGGCTTTTCCCGCCCCGCCCTCACTTTTTGGCGGGGAGAGCTTAAGTTTTAGACTCGCATCCTCAATTTTGACCGCCCCGCTCCATCCTTTTTTTTGCTGACTTTTGCGGACATGCAGATTTACTTAAATTTTTATATTTTTAAACTTAAAAAGTGCAATGCCCGTGGATTTTCCCCATCCCGTCCTCACTATTTTGCTGGGAAGATTTAAATTTTAGGCTTGCATCTTCAATTTTGACTGCCCCGTTCCGCCTATTTTTTTGCGAATTTTTGCGGGACTGGCCTAAATGGGGCGAACATACCCGTTTGCCACCCTTAGGAAAAACCTTTACCTATTATTATAAATTATTATTATTATTATTATTTAACAAGCATGGGAATGAAGAAGTGACACCACTTATTGTGATTATTTTTATTATTAAAATACACACATTCGGCACTACATTTAATAACAAGAGCATGCATTGTTACTATAATTAAAATGAATTCAAAAACGTCTCTTTCTATAGCAGAAAAACCAATTTATAATTTTACACATAACACGATCTCTTTAATTATAACCACCGTTCAAATACCCTTTGAAGGGTAAAGTGACATATTCAAAGAGATAAAGGAGAAACAACCAGATCACGGTTTAGCCTTTTAAGAACATAAACAATAATTAACTCGTAAGAAAAATCAAAACGAACAAAACAAAAAACCTTGAACGTGGTTCATCAAAGTGCTATGCTAGCTAGTTTTTTTGTTGCTTTCTTTTACCTAATTTTGCTGTTAAAGTAGGGCATGCATGATTTAATAATCACCAAAAAAGCATTATTAAGTTGAAATAAATGACCTATGTTTCATTTCACACAAGTTTGGTACCAAAACACATTCCCATGATTTATGGCAATCACACGGTTTTCTATACAAGGATGTTTTTTACTTTTTCTTCCAACAATTTTAACATGTACTGTAATTAATTTTTTCTTCTTCAGGAATAACATATATAACTGTCTTCCATTAAGATCAGAGGCCCCCCTTTGACAAAAACTCTTTTTCTACGGAATATTTTCACTTAGTCTGTTGATAATTATGTATACTCCACATTATTAGGGTTTAGTTACTCAAATTGGAAATATAGTCGTATAAAGTTTTTGAAGGTGTATATTAGATATGATTTAATTCAGATAAAATAAACATATGTCTTTGGACTATAGTTGAAAATAAATTTAATTACTTAGTCTCTAGGGAATAGATTGAAGAATGAGAATAGAAGGACAAATAATTGAAATTGCAGTTTGTGGAATGTAAGAAAAAAATTGGCTACTATCTGATAACGATATTAGTAAATGTGTGTAACTACCGTGACCTAAATATTTAATGTTAGTTGAAAAAGGGAATTGAGTACAAATGTCTTGGAGTGTTTGTTATCAACAGTAAAATAAGTGTCTACTAGTCTTTGATATTGATGTATTTCACAAGTGTCAAATCCTTACAAACAACATGAATTGATGCTCTAGTAGATCCAAAGTTCTTAGTGATAGTTTGAGAAGAAAATAGGTATGAGAATTGTTGAATAGCAATTGGACACATAAGAAAAATCATAAAAAAAATGTATAAAAAAATACAAATACAAATTATGATTTATGTGAGTTTATTGTATCTTGTGTTTAATATTTATTATAGTTTTTTTTTTACACAAATGGAAAATGTTATTTAATGTTGATAGCCATAGTTTTATAAGAAATTTATTTAGAAAATTGTCATGATGTATCATGAAATATCATGTCTCTAGTTTTCCCTTTAGTATTTACTAAAAAAAAAATTATTTTATAATATATAGCGATATATTTGTAAAAATCAATGATAAGATGGTACTGGGAACCTGATAAATTACACTAAATTATGGTTAGATCTAAGTTGTTTTAAAAGAAATAACATACAAAAAACTTTCAGAATTTTCATAATCCTTCCACCTTGCAAGAGTTTTACAATTTAAATAGTTAGGGTTCTGACTACTAATTGAGCCATGGGCCAAAATAAAGAAACAATATAAATAATAACTAGATATAGTAAATAATGCTAAATGAAATCCCCCTTTAATAATAAAAATCTTTAAGAAGAACTGATTTCTTCCTTTCTCTAATGGACCTCTTAAACTCCTTATCAATACTCATTGGTCCATTAAGAACATTGTCCTCAAGTTTCATAATGGAGATATCAGGCGGGGGAAGGGATATGGGCTGGAAATTTGAGGTATTTGACCGATTGGAAGTATAACAACATGTGATGTTATTGGGTTGGGTGGAAGGACATCAGAATTTGGGGGTGGGTTGGGATAATGGGATCCACATGTTGTGTGGAGATACAACCGTTTGAGACTTAGGGTAAGATGAAGTGGAAATCTGAATATGTTGTGGGGAAAGTGAGAGTAGAGGATAATGGTAAAGGTGGTTTGATGGGAAACGAATAGGTGGCATGTGGGACAATGTGAGGTATGCCCAAACTGCCCATTTGCTTACCTCGAGCCACGTGCCGGTGGAACAGGTCAGAAAAGCAGTTCTGAAAAGTTAAAATATCGGGAGCATGCATGTATGGTCTTGATGCACATGGGAAGCCGTTGGGAAGTGTCTTATTATTATAAATATGACTTTTGGTTTTGGAACACTCAAAGTCTAAAATATTGCTCTCTCTCTCTCTCTCTCGTACTTTGACTTAATGTTTCACCCATTTTGTTCCAAAAAGTATCGACTAATATTATTGTTTCTTCAGACTTAGTATTTTTTTGCTAGCTTTTTGTTCGAAATGATCCGTATGAACACTTAGTTTATCCACTTCTTGTCCCACAATTTTTGGTTCTTCTTTCATATCTTCACAATAAGACGTTTGTTTTGAAGAGGAAAAGGGCGAAAATCTTCGTGCTGATTCGTGCCAAAATAAGGTTTCAAAAGGGAAACATGAACCATTGGGTGAATACAAGAAAACAAAGGGAGATCAAGAATATAAGTTACCATGCCAATTTTTTGATGACTATGAAAGGGTTAAAAAAACGTTGAGCAAGTTTTTGAGATAGACGTTTGCTAACCGTTTGTTGTTTGTAGGGCTACAACTTTAGGAGAACCAGATCGCCTGGTTTGAAGGTAAAATTAACTCTCTTTGTGTAGTTTGTTTTTCCATCTGTATTCTGCTCTTTTTTAAGTTTTCCTTCAGCTTAATGATAATATTATTTCTTTGTTGTAGGGACTCTTAAAGTGTCTGCTCTTATACTGAACCGGCCAAATAGTTTGTGATATTGGGTGGATCTCGACTGTAAAGTGTTTTGAATGGTTTCATTTGGATATCTGTGGGAAAATAAGTGTTATACCAAAAAATAGCAAGATGTAAGAATTTGTACCACTGACGAGGATGAGTGCTTGCAAAACATCTAAGATATGTCTCCACGTATCTATTTACTACTTCAGTTTTACCGTAGGTTTTTGGATTATATACAATATTGTATTCTAATGTTGTTCCTTGTGCTTTGAAGAATTCCTTCTAAAAAGCCTCTAGCCTCTACCAACATAAGAGTGTCATGATTTTGTACATTTTGGCAAGTACAATGGCGCCCATTGTGGAGTCCCAATAAAACTAACTTGGGTCACCCCTTCCATCAGCACCTGAAAGCAAAGAGAAACACTACCAGAACCTAATGTCAGATGATTTTCACTGCACATTCATTTGAAGTTGACATTAGTGTTGGATTTAGATGAAAGAGAAACATCTGAGTCCTGAAATAAAAATTCAAGTATTGAAGAGAAAAAAATTATTCCAAATTTATCTTGCTTTATTATTTGATAATAAGAAGTCTACTCTTTAAGTTTATATCTTAAGAGACTTCATTGCTCCTTAATTGAGGGTCATCATGGAATTTTTGTTAAAAGATAATTCTATAATAAGTCTTCAATTTCTCGTTGAGTTCAGTTAGCAATACTATGAAAGTGATTTTATTTGCTTTTGTGCCAATATCTGATAGCTAACATTATCTGGTTCTATGTTGGTAAATGGTATCAAAGTTAAGAGATTTAATCCTAGACAATGAGATCAATGATTATGATTAGAACAAGATTTTATTCTTATCATAACTCCTCCTAGACTTATGCTCTATAATGAATTATGGTTCTGCTATCAGATTGAAGCACAAGGCAAAGAAAATTTTGTTAGTTGTTACATGTATGGTCTCATATAAATATGAATATAATTATTCTAATGTATTTACTGCAAATATCAAAGAAAGGAGCATAGGTATCTTCCATAGGTTATTTACAACATTTGACGGAAGAAGAGACCACAACCCAGACTCAAGTGCTAGAGGTACTGAGTTTGGTGAGAAAAATGGAGTTAGTGGTTTAACAACCATTGATTCAAAATCCACTCAAAGCGGTGTTCATACTCTATTGGTCAAGTCTAAATACTGATACACGTCTGATCGAGAAAAACCAAAAAAAAGGTATGCTTGCTCTTTTCTGCCTTATTTTTTGATTCAATGAGATATTTGTGTAGATGTAAATACAAAGTTACTGTTAGACTTCTAGAGAAGCTCTTTTGGCAAAATATCTTCAGAAATCTTTAAGCTAGATGATTATCATATTTATGGAAAAGAATTCCTCACTTTTTGTGATGACACTGTTGTTTGTTAGCTGTCAAAGAAAACACTTCAATATTCATATATCACTCATGTCTCTTGTTTCAAGCAGAATTGTTGGTTCTCAATAGAATATTGGATACTAATGACTGATATAAGATATCTCTCTAAGTCTAGATCTACTAGACTCTGGTGGATGATAGCTTCTGAAAGTTGTCAGATTCTAAGATTCAGAAGAAGATTCCTTACTTCTGATAATGCATTTTAAGTAAAAGGTTTTCCAAAACCATTTGTATTACTTAAATTTTCATAAAGGTGAAATTAATTTAGTGAATTCAAGAAATCAGTTGGATAAGAACCTTTGAGTAATGGTGTTTTCTTTTTGGATACTTATTTTCATTATCCTTTGTCTTGTGAAACATCATTGTGTCCTTCTTCTGACAAGATTCTTATTCCTTTAGGAATCTTTGTTATGCTACCTCTTTTTATTTTTCTCTTTGGTTGTGTGTTGATCTAACCAAACTTGAGATGAGTTCTTCTGTTAATTTTTTGAATCAACTTGTTGTCATCAATGTGAAATTCTGGTATCAAATATATGATGTCGAATAAGATGTTATGACATTAATATATGAACATTAATAAGATAAATACAATAAAAATTACAACAATAATAACACAATAGATTGTTAACCCAGTTCGGTGAAAAATCACCTACTACGGGGGCTACCAAGCCAGGAAGGAAATCCACTATTAATAGTATTCGTTCAAAGTTAAACAATCCCATTTTGCACCCCTCACTTAATCACTACACAATGCAATTTCTATCTAAGAACCTTTAGATAAGAGAACCCTTTATCACTCCCTCAATCACACACTGTAATAATAAACCAAAACCTTACAAAGAAAATAGAAGAACACTCTTCCAAGATAAACAACGTGATCTTGCTTAAAATTTTCAATCAAGAACAAACATTCATGTTAAAAAGCTTAGAGTGGACAAAATACAACTCAAAAATCAACCCTAAAACTCAAAAGCACTCAGCTTCACAATACACAATATTCCTCATGATTACAATTAGGTTAAGCAACTTGTATATAAAGCATTCTTAATGGGCCTGGATCAGATCACGACCTTCCACAAATAAGATCACATGATTTACTCCAAATCAAATATGAAAAGATCTTCAAAATCTCCAAAAACTAAACACTGAGCAACTTCTCCATGTTTGGAACAAATCACAGAAATAAAAACCTGCTAAAAAGTGAAGAAATTAAATCAAAACTTTCAGCATCAGGACAACATAGATGTTACGACATCTGGTCTGACATCACAGAAACACCTACACAGAAGATGTTCTTCAAGCATGCCAGAAACATCTTACAAGACATCAGAACACATGATAATGTTTTTCTACACATGCAGCCAAACCAAGAACCTTCACAATGAAAAGGTTATGGATTTTAATATTGGTTTTAACTTCTGGAATATTGTGTCTGAACAAGTTTGGAATGGTTACTTTGAGTTGTTTTATGGTTTCACTTATCCAAGCCTTATCAAAGAGTTTTGGATTAATGCTTCTATTGTTGAGCTGAATTTTGAGTATGTTATTCTGTTTAGAGTAAGTTGTGTTTCTATAACAGTAATATCTAAAGTGATTGCTAATGTAATCAATTGTGAGGAGATTGGATAAATCCTAGGAAATCTAGTTTAGGAACACTATCTTTCTACTTGGCGTATCTTTATAGATCCATATAAGACTTTAATGGTCTTAAATCTTCATCCTGATGCAATTGTTTGGGATGAGATTCTGATTTCAAACTTACTTCCTAAGGATAAGGATTTAAACCTAATGGACACTATTAAAAATATATGCTTCTGCTTCTCAATTCAGACTTGCAGATTGATTTTCCTCAAGTTATGTTTGACTATTTGAAAAAGGACTTTTTTCCTTTCACAAGGGAAAGATTTTCTTCATTCCTTATGGATGAGTTATTTATGAGTTACTTGTTCATCAGGGGGTTATCATAAGTTTTGAGGCTGATTCTTCTAAAATTTGGAGAGACGAGTTTGAAGCTATCTATGAAAGATTATGATGTTAGATTTGTGCATATTTATGCTTTGTAATTGTTAGAACCTTTGTATTAAGAAATATTATTATTAATTCAATGTTTAATCATGTTTTTTTGTACAATTTAACTGTTGAATATATAATCGTTGTTGTTCAATAGGATTAAAAATGATGGGAGAAAGAACTGAATGTATGCAACAAATTTCATTAGTAAAATGAAAGATATTACAAGTTATTTAGACATTTTAGCCTGTTGGATTGGCCCTAAGGTATTTCCTAGGATCATCTGACATGTCCAGAATATCTAAGTAATCTTGCCATTATTCATTGGCAAACTCCATAGCCTCCTGTCTTAGTTGATTTCTGCGTCTGTACCTAGAAGATCTTCTTTTTCTTTTGTGTATCTACACAAAGGATGCCTAAGAGGTGAGCACTTATGATGTCATCTTCTTACTTGCAGATCCCTCAGTTGTTGCTTTGCTTTTGTTTGCTTGAGTTGCTGCATTCAGTATGGCTTTCTTTCGGAAATCTCTCTTTGGAACCTAGATTTTATAAAGTGATTATGGAAGAAAGTTTGTTATGAGTCATTTTATAGACTTGTTATATACATTGTCTAGGGTATATGTTATTTTAACATTGGTTAAGTCTAATCAATGTTTTAATGATAACTCTTGGGAACATTATCTAACAATCTAACCTATTAAAGATTCTTTAACAACTATTGACATTATACTTGACATGTTTGACTATTATTTTTGGTTTCTGTTTTACTTTGTTTACGTAGTTTCAGAAAATCAAAAGGGAAATTATTGTAAGTATTTGCATGCAATAAATGATTTGGTCAGAAATACTATTTCATTGATTCAAGTAGAAGGATTACAAAATATTTATTAAAAAAAGGGAGAAAAATGGTCTTAGAGTAGATCCTTATCTAAATCTTATTGTTCCCTACGGTAGGCCCAGTTGTCATAATCTACATCATCTTTATCAACCTCTTCTTCCTCTTTTACCTCTGGGATTGAACAATAAAACATCTTGTTAAGTCGTCTTCTCCTCCTTGACCTATTCACATTCTTCCTTCTTGGCACCAGTGCAGCTTCTGAAGGACCTTCTTTTGAGGGTTGTCTTATCAGAATTAGATTTTGAAGATGGAATAGGCCCAATTATGGATGATTCAGAAGCAACTCGCTTCTGTAAGTTCTTGGTGTTATGTCTTGTAAAGCTCTCAGAGGTCTCTATCACAACAAATATCTTATGGCTCTCAATTGATGCCTCCATGACTCTAAGTAGATGTTGGTAAAAATGAACTAGATGTTGGTTTCTTTTATAATGACTTTTGAGCATACCAAAAGTCCTAATTTAATCCTTGATTGATTCTTGGAATAGTAACGATAACTAAAAATTTAAAGCGTGCATTATACAAACCTTAATGACCCTTGTTACTAGATTGTTTTTCACTCTTGGAAATTGATCTTGTAATGATGGCTCGTTGTGCATTTATGAGTGTAACTTTCTTCTTCTTATTTTCTTTTTATTTCTTTTTGATGTTATAAAAGGGGGAGAAATAATGGTAAGTATTTAATTAGAAACTGAACCCATTGAGAACCTATTCAGTTGTACATATTGGTCATTTATAATTTTGTTATTTAAATTTTTGTTTTGATGGATATCTTTCCTAGTGAAACACATTTTAACTTTCTTAAACATAGAACTAAGGGGGAGGTTACGAACCTCAGCCTTAGCCTATCAAACTCAGAAGGAGCTTACAAATCTCATATTTTGGTGTTGCCTAAGGAAGTTAAATATTATTTTTGGTTTTCTTGAATATAGAACTAAGAGGGAGTTTACAAACCTCAACCTTGGAACTGTTTGACTCAGGGGGGCTTATAAACCTCAGACCATGATGTTACTAAGTAAACTGAATTACTTTTTCTTGAAAAGTAGTACTTAATGTTAGGGTTAACAGAACTCAGCTTTGGACTATTAGACTCAGATGGAGCTTACAAACCTCATACCATGATGTTGCATAGAAAATTATAACTGCCTAATATTGTCCTTTAAATACTTGTGTTTGTCATCATCTAAAAGGGGAGATTGTTAGAATATATTTGTTCATGACATATTCTCCTTGGGTTTTGATAATAACAAAGTATTGAAAGAACAATGGTTTATTTGATGTGTTCAAAATCTGGTATACATTAGCACACTTGGGAGAAGCTGAATAGTTAGCTTCTGGTGGTATAATCTAAAGAACACTTGCTAGTGTTACTTGGCGCAGACTTTGATGCTAAGGATGTAACATCAGACGATTCATTACACTTAGTGAATGTATATTGGCTTCTAGTACCATTCAAAGTTGGTGATAAATTTGGAGTTGTCCATACTGCAGAAAGAAAGTTGTATTATCAAATCAATTTGTCAGCTATATTCTACATATTGCAAAGCTTAAGAAAGGTTGACATGCTTTATGGATATCTACTCTCAACGGATCTATTAGTACAAAATATCTTGAAAACTCAAAGGTTAAACACATTAGACATTGGATTCGGATCTTCTGGTGTATCTATCTTCAACGTCTCTTGTACTATGGAGCAAAAGAAAATACTCCTGATCAAGTTACCTCTTATAAGACTAGTTTCTAAAAAGGATATAAATATGGATAAAGGTTCAATTTGAATCTTTAACAAGGAGTATCCAGAAGAATAAGTAACAAGATCATTAATTAACAACTCTATTGTATATGCAAATTTTCTATTGTAGGTTGTAATTGTAAAATCCTTAAGATTTCTTACCATTGAATATCTTAAAAATATTAAGTGCTTTCGATATTTGTTATGGTGATTTCCTGTACCTCTGATACTTGTATCATGTACACCTTGTTCTCTATAGTTTTGAACTTTGTTTAGAAGTTTAGATCAAATTCTTCCTCTATGTGCTTAAGAAACATATGTCTTGAACTAAGATGTTTAAGCCACGTAAGTCTCAATGCTTAAATGCTTGAGTTTTGCAAGTCTTAATCAACTCGTTGATTGAGCAAGGGAAGTCTCGAGCCTAGATGCTTGAGCCACATAAGTCTCAATGCTTAAGTGCTTGAGTTATGAAAGTCTTAATCAAATAGGTTGATTGAGCAAGGGAAGACTCGGTCCGTATGGCTTTGAGCAGGAAGTCTCAATCTGAGGGGCTTGAGCATGAAGTCTTTAGTGGAGTTTTAGAAAGAAAGTCTTAGTCACTGTGACGTTAGCAGAATTCTTGGACCTGAGGGGTTCAAGCAAGAAAGTCTCACCCTGAGGGGGTTGGAGCATAAGTATTGGGCTGAGAGCCTAAGCAAGGAAGTCTCGAGCCTAAATGCTTGAGCAGCATAAGTCTCTTGCTTAATTGCTTGAGCAGTGAAAGTCTTAATTAATGAGGTTTATTAAGTAAAAGTCTTGGTCCTAGGGTCTAAACAAGTGTAAAAGACATATGCAAAATGCATAAGCGATTGTAATCATGAGTTGATTATAGTGAAAATCTCTTGTGAGGCAATGGGACTGGACTACTCTTAGTTAGGGTAAGAACCAGTATAAATTTTTCTGTCTTTTGCTATTATTTATTTGCTTCCGCTGCGAATAAATAAATATAACCTGAACACTAGTTCAAGTTCTTAACTCTGATAAGAAGTAAACTAAGAAATTTTTACACCTTCAAAATCATGAACTCGGTGTTTTAAGGCAAAAACTCATATGTTTTAGCATCAATATCCATCATCGTCAATATCTATTTGCTTTAGAGCCATTGATTGACTTTGAGCTAAGAGAATTTGCTCAAGAACACGAAGAACACTAGTTCTTAAAAGTAAAATTAAATGATGGATACATAATAAAAATTCAAGGTGATAGTGGGCTTTCAATTAGTGAACCAGGACGAAGAGACTAGTAACTTGATTTCTCATGAATGTTACGTGTAACTACCTTTTTAGTTGGAGCACGAAGGTCTAACAATGGTGGAAATGGAGAGCTTGATTAAAGTAACTTCAAAGCACGGAAGCAGTTAAATTAGCTTCAGAAGGTTCCAGTGAGTGATTTTGGGTGAAGATTTGAAGTTAAAAGAGCTTGAAATAAAGAAATGATTGACTGGTTTTTTGAGGATCGTGTTAAAATGGTTGCAGAGTTTATTTGGCTCTCCAAACTTGCTAATGAAGGCAAAATGATGCTTTATTTATAGGAAAGTTAGTGAGCTCATGATATGTGCTAAATTGAATCTAAAACGTGTGAACCAAGTTAAGATAATTCTAGATATAAACCGTGTGAAAAATTGGCACGAAATGCGTGAGTTTAGAGCAATTTCAAGTTGTTTTGTGTTGTACCAGATGTGTTTGATCATAATAAACAAGTTTGAACATGTGTTAAGTGGTCCCAAGTAAGTTTTAGGTCATTTCTAATTATGCGTCATGTACCACAAATGCAGAGTCACGTCACCATGTTCATGCTTAAGCCAAATAGAATTTACTCGTGTGTTTTGTGATTTTCTTCAAGAAAAATGATCCTTTCATAGAGTAGAAAACTATGCAAAAAGAACCAATTCAAAAGGATGCTTGAGGTAAAAATTGCAAGAGTTGAAATTTAAGGTCGTGGCACTGTAAAAACAGGTATGGCATTAGGCCAAACATGTCATGAACCTAGTTTTGTGCATAAATAGCCTTTGAACAATTTCAAAAATTGATGAACTTAGAAGCTGAATTGATGTTTGACCCTTGAAGAAAAGCTGTAGAGGGCCTTAAATGTGACATTTGGTTCAAAGTAGAATAAAAAATGTGAGAAATGAGAAAGTTATGATGTGTGGACCAAAAGACATGCCATACTTGATTTTAGGTCAACCAACCATGTACCAACTTGAGTTTTCTTGATTTTCCTTGCATCCAAAGGTTCACTAATGATCACTTGATGATTTCTTGATTTCTTTATTTCCACACCCTTTTCATCCAAATATCAAGACATCGTCGAGTTTATTAAAAGGAAAATCAAGAAATCATCAAGTTTATTAAAAGAAAAATAATTCTTTATTTTCCTTTTAATAAACTTGATGATTTCTTGATATTTGGATGAAAAGGGCGTGGAAATAAACACATGAACCCTACTTGAATCACTTGTGAAAATATGTATCAAACTTGAACCTCTCTTGGTTAAATGATGTTGAATAAATCTTTACATGAATATGACTTAAGATTATAGGTCTTTCCTTGAAGCAAGAGCTTTGTGGACCTTTGGTTAACCTTGCTTTGACTTTGGGAACCAAAACCCTAATTTAGCAACCACAATTGATCCTTTGATATTAAGTCCCTAACTTGCATAATAAGAAAATGAAATAATACATATTTTTGTATTTTGAATAAGGTTAGTGATGTTAGAATGTAAACAAGCAATGAGATGACAAAGAAACACAAATAGGGCTTGGTAATCTCTCACAAAGGCAAGCCTAGGGAGGCGAATGCTAGGAAAATACCATGTTTGTGATTTTGATGAAATGAAAATGATATGATAGGTGGAATATTTGTGGTAAAAATTAGGGTATGACACTATGCTTGTAATATCTAAACGCCAGTCCCCAATAATGGCACCATTTTGATGTCCAGTAATCAAAAGTAAGTATTTGTTTATCGTATCCACATGGACTGGTGAGATATCAATGCCGTTCAACAGTTAATATGATTTTGAGTAGAAGTTTGCAAGATGTTCGATGGTTTATTGTTACTGAATGTAAATATATAAATGATGGATAACGTTTCAGAGATATAAGAGCTTGTCGCAGGATTAGATTTCATCCACCAATTAAATCATTAATATACTGATCAATTATACAAAATCTAGATAGTCGTTAATATCATCACGTATCACTAACAAATATAGTTATCTCTAAACTTCTGATGAGAGTTTGACCTTATTTTTTGATCGACAGTTTCTCATCCTATTAAGCAATAATGTAGAATTAAGAATCGACACTTGCGGTGAATGTTAAACCTAAATCTATGTCTAGCATTTAGAATCTAACACATGATTATCTTAGATCAAGATACGAACCGTATTTCTCAATATCAATTTCAATCTATAAAGTTAAATAGTAAAACAAAGATAACATCGATATTTATTCATAAATAGATTGTATATAACTCCATGATCAATAAACATACATATTGTTACGGTGAACTACATCCAATTCCAACACGAAATGGATTTAACTACTCATGGTAGCTTGGTACAAAATGGAAGAATGAAGATGAAGTGAGCATAAAATGCGATTTCCCGATAATTTGATGTGTAACCATCTCATTTCTTCGTTCCACTATGCTTTTGTTTTTATTTTACTGATGTCTTTTTAAACTGAACAAAAGATTCCCTTGCTAAAATAACTTGGCGTTATTTATAGTTTTCTAAAACGCCTTGCCCGCGCTATGCGCCTAAAAGTTGCTTGCAGTGTAAACCTAATTGCATATCCTAAAAGATTTATGCAAACAACCATTGGGTTTAAGTCGCCATAGTGCACTTTGCACAAAAAGTCGCTTTGCAATGCACTTGTGCTACAATGGCGTTTTGCGTACATAACATAACCAATCTCATGTCCTCGTTGCATGCGTGCTATCAGCACAATCCCACTGGAAAATTAATGGTCCATGTTCGTTGTAGCGTGCATGTAGCGTCGGTGCTCATGGTTTGTCTCTTTTGCTCGCTACTCTACACTATAGTGCCCTTGTAGCATATGCTAGTTTTGTTATTTTGATGCTTATGCCTGATTTGAGTGATTCTTCCTGCATTTATACACAAGGACATTTAAAAATTCTTATACCTAAATCCTTATTCTAATTAAAACTTTGGAAAATACCAACGAATTAGTAGCCAGAAGAGCCTATAAGTTCCAAAATCTTATGCTTTAATACCCTTCCTTGGGCACTTATCAAGCTATCTGATGGGATTTACCTGATTACATATTCTTCCATTTCTATGCACAACACTAATAATATCACTTAGTACACTAATAAGATTGTACCAGATGTTATAATCAGATTATAAATCATTATGACCTATGGTATAATCACCTAGGTCAACCCTCTTATAAAACTATTACTCATATAAATAAGGCTTTTCCTTCAAAAATTAATGTTAAATCTTTATCAGTCTCTAATACTTGTTTTCTTGCTAAACAAAAACTATTACCTTTTCATAATAGTACTACCATCTCTAAATCTTGTTTTGATTTAGTACACATGGACATTAGGGGTCCCATTTCAACCCCATAAATGCTTGGATACAAATATTTTATGACTATTATGGATTATCACAACAAATTCTGCTAGATCTTTTTATGAAACTTAAGTTTGAAGCCTCTTTAGTTCAGTATTTTATTCAATATGTCCAAACTTAATTTCAACAAACACTCTTAACAATTAGATTTGATAATGGTCCTAAATTTACTATGGAAACCTTTTACCAAAAACATTGGATCATTCATAAACTTATTTTCCTGTACACCCCATCAAAATGGTATTGTAGAATGAAAGCACCAACATATTTTATGTTTTACTCGTGCTCTCTTTTTTCAATCCCATTTACCTAGGAATTTTTGGGGCTCATGTAGTTTCTCATGTCATTTATCTTATCAATAGACTTCCCTCTAAGTTTTTAAAGTTCCAAAATCCTTTTCAAATCTTGCACAAATTCGTCCCTGGCTACTCCAACATCAAAGTATTTGGTTACTTAGTGTTTGCATCCAACTCTAAGCACAATATATCTAAACTAGGCCTAAGTCTCGCAAATGTATCTACCTAGGTAACAAGGATGGTGTCAATGGACACATCCCCTATGACCTTCAATATAAACTCATTTTCCTATCTAGGGATAAATCTTTATAAAAAAAATCCTTTTCTTACCCCACCAAAAACAACAACCATACCTACCTACCTAATACACTACCTATAAACAATACTGACTTTGGCCTTGACTACCTTGATCATCCTCTATCCCTAACCAACTTATCACATCATACATACCCACAATATCCCTTATTTTACCATAGAAAATGATTATAAACCCAAAATTCATCCCATCATCCATACACCCACTACCATCAACACCAACCTATAAGAAAATACACCAGGATATTTAAACATCCTTTCTACCTCAAGGACTTCCAATCTGATCTAACTAAATGACCTATTGTTAGAACAAGATTTGTTCATGACATGTATCCTTTGGGTTTTGATGATAAAAGATATTGAAAGAACAATGGTGTTATCTAATGTGTGTTCTAAGTTTGCGGGTTCTAAAGCTCAAGAAGTATATATTCAGAATCTGATATAATGACGCACTTGAGAGAAGTTAAGTTACTGGCTTCTGGTGGTTCAGAAAAAATGCATATTATTAAGTGAAATATGATAATATAGGTTGGCATAGACTCTGAAGCTGAAGGCCTCAACATCAAAAAAGCATTATATTGTCTCTACACTTATTGAATGTATCAGCTTTTGGTGATCATTCAGAACCAAGAACTAAGATAAGTTATTCGTACTGTTGAAAGCAAGCTACAATGTCAAATCAGTTTGTCAGCTAGAGTTTGTGTTCACATGGATCAAGAAGAGTTGACATATTTTATGGATATCTACTCTCAACAGATCTATAATACAAGATTTCAAGGAAGAAGTTATGGTTAAAATAGTTTCACAGTGGATAAAGATCTTTTGGTGTATCTATCTTCAACGTCTCTTAGTACTAACAAAGATACTTGTACAAGTTATCTCTTCCAACGACTATTATTCTATAATTGCTATATAAGTAGCTGAAGATTCAATCTAGAATCAACAAGGAACAAGAAAAATAAAGAAGGAGAGTCAAATAGAAAAGAAACGTTCCACGCTTCTATTAGAATGGAAGAATAACAAGATCAACAATGGCAACACAATCGAGTATGCAAAAATTTTGTTATATGTTGTACATTTTACAAAACCTTAAGATTTATTAAACATCGAATATCTTAGAAATATTAAGTGTTGTGATCTTTGTTATGGTTATTACCTTGTACCTACGATTATGTATTAAGTACACCTTATTCTCTATTATTCTAAACAAGTTCTTTAATAGATTAGATAAACTCTCTTGTTATATGCTTGAGCATCAAAGTATTTTGTTATGAGCTTGAGCCAAGTAAGCCTCCTTCTATATGTTAGAGCATTAAAATCTTGAACATTTGTTGTTTGATCAATGAAGTCTTGGACTGTATGTCTATGCAGAAGTCTTGGATTCATAAAATTTGAGCAGGAAAGCCTTGTAACTGAAGGGTATGAGTAGAAATCTTGAATCAATGGGATTTAAGCAAAAGTCTTGGATTCATGGATTTTGAGTAGGGCAGTCTTGGATCAAGGGTGTAAGCAGAATTATTGAATCCATGGTATGTATGCAAAAGTATTGGATTCGTGGAATATGGGTAGGGAAATCTTTCTAAGGGTCTGAGCATAAGTCTTGAATATGTGGAATTTAAGCATAAGTCTTAGATTCGTAGAATTTGAGCATGGAAGTCTTGGATCGAGTGTCTGAGCTGAACTCTTTAATCCCTGGGATTTAAGCAGGAAGTCTTGGATACGTGGAATCTAAGTAAGAGATCTTGGGATGAGGTTCTAAGAAGGAAGTCTTGAACCTGAGGGGATTAAGCATGAAGCCTCAAGCTGAGGGTCTGAGAAGAAAAATATTATGCTTAAGTGCATAAGCAATTGTAATCATGATTTAATTATAGTGGAAAATATCTTGTGATGCAAGGGGACTGAAATACTCTTAATTTAGGATGAACCAGTATAAATCTTGTGTGTTATGTTTCAATTTACATGTTTCTAGTATTATCTCGCTGCAACTTGTTAATCAGGTTCTAAACTATTATTTAGAATCTGAACTCCGATCTGAAAGAATGAAATTGGAGAACAAAATTCAACCCCCATTCTTGTGTATTTTCTCCACTTCAGTTGACATCTGAGCATGGTTTGTGCATAGCACTTAAAAGTGGTGCAGATAAAGATCCAATGAGGAAAATATGTTTTCATCTTCGTATGAAAAGAAGGGTGTCATAGATTAATAAATCTATTGAAAGAATTTAGTATCTCTATGAATAATGTTATCCTTATGAGGAGATATTTCAAGATCTCAAATTCAGAACAAGTCATTGAAACTTCATCAAAACAAGTTGGAGATTCCAAATCAGAAAATATATTCAGGTAAGTTCTGTATTTATTTTTTATTTCAAGCATGATATGTTGTAAAAAGTTTATTGGTGTGATAATTTTTACACTCGATTACTTTGGAGGATATTAGCTAAAGAACTTTCAGACCAGTGAAAATAGGTATTTTCATCGTTTGTGATAATATCAATGTTATGTTAAATCAAAGGAATCTCTTAAAATATTCTTGAATCGAGCTCTCTTAATATTGTTCAGAAGAAATTAATATATGTTATGTTCTTCATTGAACTAACAATTAAAATATAACTCGTAATTTTGTTAGAGTTAAAAGTATGATAAAAATTCTAAACAAAGTAATTTATGCTTAATCCTGAATGAAGAATATGAATCATATATTAGTCAGATGATGTCTCAGTAAAAATCTTGGGTAACAAAAGTGGAAAATTATTTTGACATTTGTCCTAGTCTTTACACCTGTCTGAAATGACTTCACCATGCTTGAAACTGTTTGTGGTATGAATTTGAAAGGGAATGATTTTGTTTTAAAAAAAATTGTGTTTAAGTATCTTTGATGTCATTTATTTATCTCAACACCTTCTCAACACACACAACCTTTATCACTGTTGTCGCTCCCGAAAAGACTTTACGTCTCCGATGCAGACGCGGACTGTCGGCGATGTTGGAGGTTTAGGTTGAACAGAGTCGCCAGCTAGGCATTTTTATCCCGAAGAAAAGGTAATGCTGCATAAACCTGGAAGGGTATGGATAAGACGGTTGCGAACCAAAGAAACTGAGAAAGGGGGTTGGTTATGACCTGGGAAGGTATTAGCACCTAGATCGTCCGTCGTACTCGACGGGATCCACACTTACTTGATTGTGTTTTAAAAGGGGATAATATATGTGTTAACTGTGCGTAAAAAGGCTAGGGAGAAAAGAATGTGTGTCAGTGCAAAAGAGAGAGGGTGAATGCTCAAGAATGAGGCTTAGAAAAGAAAGCTGAAAGAGGGGGGAGACAAAGAGACTTTTGTTCGATAACTGTTAAGTTATGCCTACGTATCCTCTCGTGCAATGAGGAAGTCAGAACACCGTAGTTCGACTCAAAGAGACTGAAGATGATTTTGACTGTGAACTGCTTGCTTGTCTATGCTCAAGTGTATGACTCGTCTGGCTCGAGTGCTAACTGTCTTGCATTAGACGGAAGAAGCGAGTTCTCGTTTATAGAATGAGTGTGATGAGAAAAGAATCCCGGAGGAGACGATTATTGTTTGTTTTTGTGTTTTCAATTTTTTATTATTTTTGGTGTTTTGCATAGGATAATGAGCTTAAGCCTAAATCAAGGGTTTGTGAACTCATTATATCCTCCCTGATTAGGGATAATGAGCCTACTTAAGTATGAGATAAGCATCTCAACTTAATTACCATGATGATGTAGGATTAAGATCATTAAACTACTTGTGACTATTAAGATGTTTTTGGATTTTTTTTTAGTGTTAAGTAATGAGTTTAATCTCTAATCAGGGATTAGTGAACTCATTACACCATCCTAAGAGAAGGATGATAGATGAGAACACTTAAGCTGAGGAAGACTCCTCAACTTAATCCATGGTTAGGGACTAAATTCATTAGATAACAAGCCTTTATTAATTATGGATTTTAATTAAAGGTGAGATTAAGAAATGGATTTTAAGTTTGTAAGACAACTTGAGGGGGACTTGTCCATTAAACACTAGGGTTAGTCCCTCTTATTATAAGGCCCAAGTTACAAGCTTATGTCTTGATCATTATTAAGTGTTTTGATTAAGCGGTGTAAACAAATTAAAGGTTTAACACTAAGGATTAAAGTTATACACTCCATCCTAAGATAAGGATGCAAGCATAACCCTAATTCAAAGTCCTAAAGCTTTAAGAGTTTAGCCTCTGATTATGAGATGAGAAGAGAGACTCAAGGAGAATCAAAGGTAAAAACTAAGGGGGACTATACACAACCCTAAAAATTATCATGCTTGGATATCCTATGGTTTGTGAGGCTTAAGAGAAGAATCTTCAGGAGGCCACCATGGAAGGAGAAGCATATGAAAAGAGAAGGAGAGAAAGAATAAGTTACTTACTTCCTGAAGAAGATAAGTAACTTAAAAGAAAGAAAGTAAGAAAGAGAGATCACTAGTGAATTGGATTCACTTCAAAGACAAGTAAATTATGCAAATGAAGAGATGAGAAGAGATGGGATGTGAAGGCAAATCCACATCCCAAACAACTTACAATAAGCCCCTGAAATGTTAATATGAATGCATAAGACATAAAGCAATAGGAAATGAGATGAAATAAGATGCAAAGACCAAAACCAGAAGTGAATATGCAATGAAAATGTGTTATGAGATGATGCAAAGACATACATAATGCATATGGATGATCATACAAGGATGAGATGCAATGGAAGCATGTTTAGAAGCATGAAAACACATGGATGTTCATGGAATGTAATGAATGCAAAGCATAGAAAATGAATTAATAAATGATAAAGCAATGTTCAAGCATATCTTAATATGTCTAAGATGTCATACAAATGCTTGGAATGGCTGGCAAGTTCATATGATGATGATATGCAAAGATGAATGCAAATGAACATGAGAAATTAGGGTTTTAAGACAACATGAGATGCATATGACCAAAACAGAAGCATTCATCATGATAAAAATTTGAAATTCAACTCAAACATACCCTAATCATACACAAGATCACTACCCAAAGGAGAAGGTTAGAAGCTAAAACTAGTGAAAGTTATGGATTTCCTAAGTTAATTAGGGTTTTTGGACACTTCTAAGGGGAAAATGCAAATCAAATTGAAAATGCAATGCAAAATATGAGATAAATAACCTAGAAACTATATGCAATATATGAAACAATGCAAAAAGAATCAAGTTCAAACTCCTCATGGTTAGGCAGAAATGAATTTTTCAAGTTAGGGTTAAAAAATGTGAAATTTATGAACCCTAAATCAAAGATAATTGTGAAAATGGGATCAAACCTAAAAAGAAATTTGTATGGTGAGTTTGAAAATGTTTCTAAATGTATGAGAATGCTTTATGAATTTTTTTGGTGATTTTTAGAAACCTAAATGTATTTTTAATTAATTAAAATCAATTAATTAATTAAATAAAACATCTAAATGTTTTAAAAATACGTTTTTAATGCAAAAATTAAAATAAAAAATGTTATTGAGTTAAGAAAAATATTTGAAATGAAAATGCAGAAAATGAGAATTTTTTAAAGTCTTTTGCTATTTTAAAATAAATATGGAAAGAAATTGAATAAAATGAAATAAAAATCAATTAAAATGGGAAGTCAACTGATCTAAAGGTCCAAGTTTAAAAGGGGAAGACTGCGCGCACGTTTGGACGGCTTGGATCAAATTTGGCTAATGAAATTAGTTTTATATTAATTAATCAGAATTAAAGTTAATGAGCTAATCTGAGTCGTTCGTACATTAATTAAAACATGATCCAAGGGACAAGATTCAATCTGGGCAGCTAAACCCTAATAGGGCTAATCATTTTCAGGTGACCGGAGACAAGCTCCGGTCATCTTCTCCGGTGGACCAAAAACCCTAAAATGTTCCCTAGGAAAAATCAAGACCTCTAACCTGCCTAGAAATGGTCCTCATACTTCTAGCAACTCAAATCAAACATCAAACCACATTTATCAATCATGAACAAACTGAATCGAATCAAAACATGAATACGGCAAAATTTCAGAAGTTCATAAAATGTTCATTCCTTCACCATTTTCAATTCTATAAGCATCATTGTGATCCTTAGAGCATGCAGTTTCATTTTATAACAAGAAATCAAAGCTTTGAGGAAAAATGTTCTTGAGTATACCTGAGCTGGAAACCTCCAAATGTGAGATTTCAGAACCTCCCACTTGTGCAAGTGAACCCCTGTGATCCTCCTGAAGCTATTGGGATGCTTAGAATGCTTTGAAAGTGGCTATTTTGAGTGGCTCGATTCTGATATGGCAAAAATGGAGGCTTTGATTTATGAGGTTTCAGGCCATGGTAATGGTTGCTTTGTGTTCTATGGATGATTTCTGAATGAATGGTGGAAGAATTTTTGAGGTTTGATGGATTGTTTGAGAGAATCGAAAAAGAGAAGTTTTTTGCAATTTTTGTGAAAACTGATGTTGTGTGTCCTCTGACCTCCTGGTATGCTTCCCTTATGATCTTAAGGCAATCCCTAAACTATTGGAATGAGTCAGAACATTAGGTATGCATTGTGGGAATGGTATGGCTCCATTGGCCAAAAAGTCAAGATTGGTGTACCATAGGTATGGGCCATGGCAGAGCTGTTTTCTGTGGCTAGATTGCTTCAACATGGTTCATGGAGAGCCTTTGGATCATCTTTATGCAGCTGGATGGCCTTTATCAAGAGTTCTCATAGTTTATGCAATTTGGCAACTTTGAAGTTTCTTGAGAAATAAGTCATGGAAATGCTTGGTACAAAGGCCAATTCTGATCCTTGGAAGTTGTATTGACATGTTGTGATACATTTGAGTGCATTAGAGGTTATTTGAATGCTTGAAACTTGATTTTGCAAAAATCCCTCTTTGGCATGAACTTGAAAATTATAGGATTTTTCCCAACTTTGAAAGATCATATCTTGCGTTCTAGGATGAATCAAGAGGAGTTCTTGTACTTTTTGAAAATGGGAAGATCCAATCTACAACTTTCATGTTTAAGGATTTTTTATTTGAAGCTTTTTTGATCAAGAAAGAGGAGGTTGAAAATCTTTCCCAAAATGGAAAGTTTCCATTACAAGTCATGTCCAAAAATAGCAAGTTTGCAAATGACTTGAAATTATTCAATATTGTGAACTTCTAACCACTTCTAAGATCAAATAAAGATCACATGAACTCAAAATGATGAAGATGACCCTTTGGTTCCATTGATGGGGGCCTAAGATGCCCTGATTCTGACTTTTCTTGCACAACAAGTCACTAGTTGATCGGATGACTTCCACAATGAATTTCTTCATCAAATTTGGTACACATTCTCCTTATAACATATTAAGACCATTAGAATCAAGAACAACCAAATTTTTTGGGTATAAGGCCTCTAAAACCAAAACCCTAATTTTAGGTCATCTGTGCAGGAAATCTTCAGTCTACCTCTATGCCTTTGCCATGCTTTGTGATATTTTGACTTCAAAGAACTTTGGGAGGCATAATATGACCATAGAACACCCATGGACTCTCTTGGAAAGCTTCAAGGCCTTTGAGATGACTCAGATCATTTCTTAGATTACTCAGATCACAAACCCTAGATGCATATGAAATGAACTATGCAGTGAGATGATATGCTTATGCAATGCTATATGAAAAGATCACAAGCTACAGTGTGACAAAAAAGTGAGGGCAAATTTGGGGTGTTTACAACTGTCTATTTTGTGCTTTATATGTAAACCCTAGAAAAACCCCAAATACCTCATCAATGGCATCTTCATCAACATATCCAGTAGATGTTAATTCCATGCAAAAACTTAAGATCAAATCGAAGACTATGTCGCTCGACAACGATGAATTAAATCTTCTCATTGAGAAAATGGTTGATTTTGATAGTTTTATTGCAAATGGAAGTCCATTGGAAAGTCATTTTGAGTTCCAGCGATGGATGAACTTCTTTGATATTCTAAATGGACCAACTTACCCAACTTTGGTAAAAGATTTATGGGTTAGAGCATAAGTATATAATGATTATTTTACACAAGATGAAGAAAGAATTGATGTGGAAAATGACATAAGTTTGAAAGGGAAATCAAGAGAAGAAATGGGTTTGAAGGAGTTCAAAGCTGTTGAAATAATATTTGTTGTAATGGGTCTGGATATCAACATAACTCAAGAGAACATTGCTCAACTAATTGGGGCTGAAAATAAAGGAATGGTGATAATCAACAAAAAGGATAGAGGAGATTATTCCAGGGTTATTAAGAAATCTCTCTTTGAAAAGAAAGATGAAAATGGAAAAGTGAAGAGCATGCATCTCAAGCAAAAGTTGTTGTTCAAAATTCTTATTGGTTGTTTAATTCCTTGAGAAGGAAGTTCGGATCAAATTTCATGGGATCATAAGATGTTTCTTTGGTATCTATCTAATGATCAACAATTGAATCTACCAAGATAAATCTTCATCATTTATTTGAAACCATTAAGAACTTTACTAAGAAGTTCAACAAAATAATTCCTTATGAAAGGTTGCTTTCTGAATTATTTTATCAATCCAAATTGATTAACATATTAATGGAATTTGGAGCTACACAAGATTTGGATGATGCCTAAGAAAGTGTGCTTTTTTCATCAGTACTAGCTCTCATGAAGGAGAGAAGGAAGAAGGATATTATAATGATTCCTAATCCTATCAGAATCAGGAAAGACAGGAGATGATTTTTTCTAGAAGACTATCCTTTGCTGAAGGAAGATTGTTCTTATGTCATCAAGTTTATTTTGGAAGAAGCTAAGAGAGAGTATGGTGTAACTATAACACGTGACCAACTTTCTGATAAGTGTCATGATGCTTATGGTGTTAATGAAAGGAGAAAAATAAGGGAAATAACTTCTGATGAAGATGAAGAGGATGAAGAATCAAATACTCTTATACCTACCAAGAAGAAATTTCTATGAGATACTAAAAAAGAAGTTTAGAAGGAGGAAGAAAGAATTGTTCAAAATAATGGAAAGAAAAATTATCTATATAGCTCCAGGAAGGCTCTACAACATGAAGTTGAAGAACTCGTTAAAACTACTGAGATTCATCCTACTAAGACTATAGGAGGAGGATCTAGTAGTAATACAAAAATGGACAATGAAGTTTCTACAACAAAGAAAAGAAAATTGATGAAGATAAGTCAACTGGAAGAAGAAAAGGAAACAAAAATTTCTCATGTCGCAAAGGAGGTTGACAATTTCATGACAATGGTTGTCAAGAGAAGTATGGAAGTTTTATCTGAGAAGTTGATTAAAAGGAATCATGTTTATGACTATATAAGTGTTATAGAGAAAGGTATGGAGGTTTTAAGAGAACCACTTGGAGACAAACTTGAGTATATTCTAAATTCTCCTGAAGTTGCTAAGATAACTCAAGAGTTTTTTGAGAATAGAAAGAAGGACACGAATGATGCTCAAGAATGTGAAGACCATGGTGTTAACGAAGTAGAGGAGAATAATATAGATGATGTAATGGAAGTCGTGTATATAGAAAAATGATGATGGATCTAGGAACTGGTTGAATGAGAGTCCAATTGGAAATGGCAAAGAAGTGGAAGCTGCAGAAGAACATGTTTCACTAGCAGCAGGATTAGGTATTGAGGTTGAACCTGTTAATGACTTTAATCTTAATTCTTCATTGAGAAAGTCACCCTCACCATCACCTGATAAATCCAACCAATCCTCTACCTTGGCCATATAACCTTATCAGTCAATCAATATCTTGCACACCCCTCTTCGGATCTAGCCAATCCAAGGATGTCAAGCGGTAGAGCCCATAGACGTACACCTCGACCCGAGTCATGCCTTAGGGAAAGGACGGGCATCCTACCCTTGTATGGAGAATGGACATCTAAGATACATAGTGTTGTTCAAAGATATGACCAGATCCTGCTGATTCTGAGTCCCATCGATATGCCAAACAAAGATAAATGCTAAGTACATCCTCCAGAAGCACTAAATACATTGTACCAAGACAGGAAATATAACTATAAAAAAACACAATATGAAAAATGTCGTTTAATATATTAAATAGTAGGTTACAAAGGAGTATGCTCAAACAAAGGGAAAGAATCATGGAAAACATGGAGGTTTGGCACCACGGACTCCAGATGGCATAAGAATTTACGAAAGTATGCTTCTTTCAAGTCATTTATGTAACACGTGTATTTAATTAATTAATTAAATTAAATATTATTGCGTATTTTCCCGATTAATTGTTGTTGAGTGTTGTTTTGTCATTTGTGTCATTAAGTTGTTTAAGTTAATATTAATCTGATGGTTAAGTTGTGTTTGGGTTGGTCGAATTAATTAAGTCGAATAATAAAATGATTTTTAATAATATAATAGTAAGTTGGGCTTAGTGGTAGTGTGAGAGTGGTAAAGTTGGGGGTGTTATTTTAGGCCCATTAGTAATTAGTTAATTAGTGAGAAAAAGTCTGGAGGAAGAACAAGATGCTAGGTTGGATTTTTGTAGAGATTTTGGCCAGTAGATTCGAGCTTCCATTAATCCAAGGTAAGGGTGGGGTTCGAATTCTATAATCGGAATTAGATAAACAGTATGTCGGTTGGGTTTTGTATTATTGTTGTTGTGTTTTGTAAGAGTTGTTGTTGAAATTTGTGTGAATATGTCATGGATAATATGTTGTTATTGTTGTGTTGTAGTCATAAGAGTTGTTCATGTTGTTGTATCTATTGTTGTATCTGTTGTTGTATTTGTTATTGTATTACTGGACTGGTTGTTATAGGAAATCGTGTAGAGAAGGAGACTAGGACTCGTAAAATCAGTCAGAAATTATTAGATGAATAGATACTAAAAAATTGGAGTTTAAAATCAATGTAGAAATCCAATTAGGCTTGAATCGTGTGATGGAGTTGTGTAAATCGTAACAGAAGTGGAACTGGTGTGCATTCTGGTGATTCACGTAGTAGATCTAGCTACGCATAACAATGCTAGACATTATGTGTAACGTAGGAAACTAAGGCATTGCACATATGAGCAAGCATTACGCGTAATGGGTGGCGTAAAAGCAAGTTTATACGTGTATGGGCGGGTCTATACGCGTATGGACATAATGGTGTGCAGAAAGTGCAGTTTTTGGCGATTCGTCTTGTTTTCGAATCCGTTTCAAGTTAAGTTGATCTTAGACCTTTAAGTAGATATAAAATAAGTTGACTAGAGTGAATTCGAGGATTAAAAATGATTAATTTATAAATCTAATCAATTAAGCCATAATTATCCGTTTTCCGTGTTGAAGTTGTATTAAGTTGTTATAAGTTGTGTTGTCCCGATCTTGGGGAGTTATTAATTTGCAGGTCTTTCAACCAATGTTGATTCATGTTGTTGAGTTCTTAGGTTGTTGTTTATGCTGTTGTTGTTGTATGCCATTTGTAGTTGCATACATTTGCATATTTTCAAGTTAGAGAGAATGCCCAATTCAAGTTAGCCTAGATTAGAAAATAAGTTTTTGTTGCCTCGATAAACTGGCAAGATTTCAAGTTGGGAGTTTTACTCCAAATGGTACCACATGCATATATAAGTTGAGTCACATTTTGTATATATTGTTAATCGTTGTTGATTGAAGTTGTACGTTGGTGTTGCTTGTTGTATGAAGTGGTGTGATTGTATGAGAAAATTTCTCGCTTATGTATTGTTTATCAAATTGTTGTTTATATTGTTCGATATCTCACCGCTTCTGTTTGAATATTGCCCTTTGTTGGTAACGTGCAGGTAATCCAGAGTCGAGTACTTATTAGCTTCTAGTTGGTGTTTTTCGCTCTGATACGTAACACTTCAGGGAGATGAACGCATGTCTTGTTTTATGTTGAATTTTATTAAGTTTATGAACTTGTTCAGTTATTTTATTTTGTAGACCATGTTGAAGTATTTGATGTTAAAATTATTGAAGTTGTTTTAATGTTGTAACATATTGAATCTGATGCGTTGTTTTCGAAGTATTTTATTAATAAAGCTCATGTTATTTGGTTTTAAGTTGAAAGTGTGATACCCCATGTTCGTTGAAGAATATATTTTATAATCTCTGATTTAATATTAAATTCGTGTAGAAATGGGGTGTTACATTAGTGGTATCAGAGCAGGTTGGTCGGTCTGACCAAGTTGTCGAGTCGTAGTTGTTTAACAATCAAGTATTTTTATGTGGTTCTAACTTTTGTTGTGTTGTAGTTTTAAGTTGAGATGGGTGGGAGAAATGATGCTACAATGGTTGCTGCAATGCAAGTAATGGCTCAAGTTGTGCATAATTTACCAAATGCTGGCGGGAATGACGAGTCTCATAATTTTGCGACTTTTCAGATAGTGAATCAGACTACCTTCAAGGGCAAGTATGACCCTAATGTTGCATTGGTCTGGTTGAAATAAATTGAGAGAATTTTCCGTGTGATAGATTTCACTCTAGCACAGAAGGTTCATTATAGAACTCACATGTTGGCGGTTGAAGTTGATGATTGGTGGTTGGAAACCAGAGAATGGTTGGAGGCTGTAGGTGAAGAGATCACTTGGGTTGTTTTTCATAGAGAGTTTATGAGGAAGTATTACCCTGAAGATGTGTGTGGCAAGAAAGAGATTGAATTCCTTACGCTGAAATAGGGGAATATGCCAGTGACAGTTTATGCGGCAAAGTTTATGAAGTTGTCAAAGTTCTATACGCACCATGATGCAGCGACGACTGAATTCTCAAAGTGTATCAAGTTTGAGAATGGATTGCGTTCTGAGATTAAGAAAGTTATGGGGTATCCGAATATTCGTGTGTTTGCTGATCTGGTTGATAGTTGTAGGATCTTCGAGGAAGATAAAAATGCTCACTACAAGATTGTTACTGATAAAAGAGGCCAGAATCAGCAGAACCGTGGCAAGCCTTATGATACTTCAGCTAGTAAGGGTAAGCAGAAAGTTGCTTGGGTCAGAGAACTAGTGAGGGAAATGCTCTTGCTGGTATTGTTTGTTTCAAGTGTGGGCAAGCTGGACACAAATGTAATATGTGTACTGCTGAGGTGAAGCATTGTTTCCGTTGTGGAAAAGTTGGGCATGCTATATCTGATTGCACGCATAAAGAGATTATTTGTTTTAACTATGGTGAAGAAGGGCATATTGGTAGCCAGTGCCATAAGCCAAAGAAAGCAAAGTTTGGAGGAAAAGTGTTCGCTTTAGCTAAGACTCAAACAACTAATGAGGAGAAGCTCATAAGAGGTACTTGTTTCATTAATAGTATTCCTATCATTACTATTATTGATATGGGTGCTACCCATTGTTTTATTGCTGCTTATTGTGTTAAGAGGTTGGGTCTTGAGTTGTCTACGCTAAAAGGAGAAATGGTCATAGAGATTTCGGCTAAGGGATCAGTGGCTACTTCTCTAGTGTGTTTGAGTCGTCTGTCGTCTATCTTTGATAGAGACTTTTATGTTGAATTGGTTAGAGTATAACTATGTTCATATTAATTGTTTTCGTAAGTCAGTGAGGTTTTCTACTCCAGAAAAGGAAGGAGTTAGGTTGTTGTCGTTTAGAGAGTTGCAGAAGTTGATGAAAGAAGAAGCCCAAATGTATTTGTTGATGGTGTCATTATTTTTAAAAAGTAAGGCTAAGATTGAAGAGTTGCAAGTGGTGAAAGAATTTCTTGAAGTTTTCCCTGATGAAATTCCTGATGTACCGCCTGAGAGAGGAGTTGAGTTTCCAATTGATATTGTACCTAGTACTAGACCTGTTTCTATGGAACTGTACATGATGTCTGCATCTAAGTTTGTTGAATTAAAGAAGAACTTGGAAGAGTTACTTGAGAAGAAGTTTTTAAGACCTAGTGTAACATCGTGGGGAGCTCCAATTTTGTTGGTTAAGAAGAAAGATGGAAGTATTGTAGAAGCACGCCTTCAACCTCAAAGATTTTGATGAAGACAACACGACTGTCATGCGCTTCATTTTCGCAAAAAGTCACGAGCTCTCAAATGGTCTAGCAACAAGCATCGACATTATGATCAAGCTTACTTCGCACACTCGGTTTATTTCAAGCTTGGACGCGAAACTTTGAGGTACATCAAAACCCTTTACAAATTGATGTACAAGTGTTCAATAAAATACTTTGCATATTACCATATTGCATACAATTTTTGAAAAGTTTTTTAAAAATGGTTTAACACTTTTAAAACAAAGAATTTTGCTGTCTTTAACAGTGTTAACCGGTTAACCATTTGGTTAACCGGTTAACGGTCCCAATTTTTCAAATCCAATGTTAACGTTTATATGCGTTAACCGGTTAACACTGAAGAAATTTTGAAAAATTATTTTTTCTTTGAAATTCAAAATTGTACCTTTTTATTATACCTCTTCAAAATTAAATTTTGTTTCATAATTTCTCACACCTTTTTGTAAGGGTTTCTTAAAATTATATATGCTGAATTTTTTAAATTCAAAAAACACCTCCTAGAATTTTTATAAAAATCATTCAATCAAAATCACCTTTTTGAGATATATTTTCAAATTTCAAAAGTGTTCATATTATTCATAATTTTCTCATACTCATATTCGAACACTTGTATTGATATTTTTAAAGTGAATTTTGATCAAAGGAGAAGATCAACTTAGATTGATATTAAACATTGTACTACTCTCAAAAATTTCAAAGTATTATAATAGATTTTCTATTGTGACTTGTGATCCAAGTTTTGTTTGGACTCAAGGGATAGTGATTGCAAGAGGATTGTTCTTGCACACTAGGTTGTTTAGTTGTTTAGAAAGTAGGCCTCACCGATTGAAGGTGCGATAGGTTGTACGTTTCTAAAAACTAGTGAAAATCTCTTTCGTGTTGGAAAGAGGACTGGATGTACCTTCGGATTGTGAAGGGAACCAGGATAATTTGCCGTGTCCTCTTTTACTTTCTTGCTTTTATAGTTTTCATCCCATAAACAAGCAAAAGATAAATCCATCCATCAACGAAAATAGTCGAAAAGTTTTATAACTCCTAATTCACCCCCCTCTTAGGCGTACTTTGAAACTATAATTGGCATCAGAGCAGGTTTAGGTAACCTGTTCCTACATGATCCTGTATGGCTTCCGCAAACTCGAATCCTGTTTTCAAAGATGGTGGAAGTAGCAACAAGCCTCCACTCTTCTCCGGAAAATACTTTGATTTTTGGAAAATCAGAATGAAAGCACATCTTGAAGCCCAAGGAGAAGGCATATGGGAAGCGATCGAAGAAGGTCCTCATAATCATGTCAACGTGATCAATGGAGTTGGAACCGCAAAGTTAAAGAATACTTATGATGAAGATGATAGGAAGAAGATCCTGAATGAAAAGAAGGCAATCAACATACTTCAAAGTGCTCTCAGTATGGACGAGTTCTTCCGCGTATCACAATGCAAATCGGCAAAGGAGATTTGGGATACCTTGGTAGAAACGCATGAAGGAACAACAGAAGTAAAAAGATCAAGGCTTAATACTTTGAGCCAAGAATATGAAATGTTCCGTATGTAGCCCGAGGAATCTATTGTTGCCTTACAAAAAAGATTCATTCATCTAACAAATCACTTGATTGCTCTCGGGAAGACCTTCACCAACGACGATCTCAACTTGAAAGTCCTAAGATCCTTGACAAGGGAATGGAAACCGAAAGTGACCGCCATTTCGGAAAAGAAGAGTCTCTCAACAATGACATCCGCATCTCTATTTGGCAAACTTTAAGAGCATGAATTGGAACTTGGAAGTCTTGAGAAGCACGAAAGTCAAGAGAAAAAATCCAAGGGAATTGCCTTGAAGATTGACACGAAGGATGACAAAGATGACGAGACTTCCGAAGATGAGAACTTCATGCTTCTTGTTAAAAAACTTGGTAAGTTTTTTAACAAAAATAAAAATTCCTCTTTTCCTAAAAAGATTAAACATTTCAGGAAGAAGGATGCATCCACATCGATTCAAGAAGTCACATGTTATGAATGTGGGAAGCAAGGTCACATAAAGCCAGATTGTCCAAGACTTGCAAAGAAAGGAGGATTCAAAGGCAAGAAGGATTTCAAGAATAAAAAGGCTTATGTTGCTTAGGACGATAATGAAGTTAGTTCCTCATCGGAATCAGAAAGCGATGAATGTGCAAATATGGCTTTAATGGCTTCACATCACTCCGATGAAGAAAATGACGAGGTAAGTAGCAACTTTTCAATTTATGAAAATGATGCAGAAGAAGTCATAGATGAACTTCTAAAAGAATGCAAGAGTTTGTACAAAAATATTTCATCCCAAAAGAAACGAATATTATCTTTAGAAGAACAAAATACATCTTTTGGAAAGTACATTGAAAATGAAAAACAAAAATTAATGGATGAAAAACAAAGCCTTGTATGCAAAAATTGTGAGTCATTATCTTTTCAAATTGTTCAACTTAAAAGAGTCTTAGAAAGATATGAAAAAGGTCAAATTGGCTTGGAGGAAATTCTTAGGCACCAAAGATATCCCAATGACAAAAGTGGTTTAGGATATTCTAAGTTTTCCAAACCAAGCACAAGTGAAACCGTTTTCGTAAAAGCTAGTGAACAAATTGTTAAAGAAAAGACTAACAATTATAAAACTATGCATCAAAGTTATAAAAAGAAAAGAATCATTAAGAAACAAAAACATGTTCCTAGATATAAAAGTCAATTTCAACCTACTTGTTTTTACTGTGGAATCAAAGGCCATACACCTAATGCTTGCTATGTGCGCAACATTGGTGTTGCTAAAGGGCATTATGTGTGGGTTGAAAAGGGTACTAACTATCAAGGACCCAAAGCAATTTGGGTACCTAACAATACTTGACTTTGTTTTGTAGGTATGCTTAAAAACAACTTTTACTCAATGGTATCTCGATAGCGGTTGTTCAAAGCATATGACGGGCGATATCAACAAATTTTCAAGTCTATCACTTAAGGCCAAAGGATACGTTACTTACGGTGATGATAATAAAGGAAAGATTCTTGGAGTTGGAACCGTTGGTGCATCTCCTCATACAATCATCGAAGACGTCCTTTATGTGGAAGGCCTTAAACACAACCTTCTTAGCATAAGTCAATTGTGTGACAAAAGGTTCTGAATCAACTTCACAAAGGAGGAATGCTTGATAGAACATGAAGTCACTCATGACCTCTTGCTAAAAGGTAAATGATTTAATAACATTTTCATGATTTCTTTTGATGAATATTCCTTGAAGGTAAAGTGCTTAATGGCAAACAACAACGAGGCATGGCTTTGGCATAAGAGGTTTTCTCACATTCACATGGAGCATTTAAACAAATTAATAAAGCATGATCTAGTTGTTGGTCTTTCGAAGATAAAGTTTATCAAGGATAAGCTTTGTGACGCATGTCAAAAGGGGAAGCAAACCAAAACATCTTTCAAGACCAAGTAAGTGATATCTACTTCAAGACCTCTACAATTGTTGCATATGGATCTCTTCGGTCCATCAAGAACAAAAAGCTTCGGAGGTAACGTTTATGCCTTAGTTATTGTTGATGATTTCTCTCGATACACATGGACATTGTTTTTAGTGCAGAAAAGTGATGCCTTCAAAGAATTCAAGAAGTATGTGTAAACACCCCAAATTTGCCCTCACCCATTCACACCATGGCTTGTGATCATTTCATATGCATATACTCAATCATATCATCTCACATCTCATTTTTGATTCACTGCATAGATTCTAAGTCATCTGCACCTAGGGTTTGTGATCTGAGCAATCCAAGAGCCTCTTGAGCCACTCCAAAGACCATCAATCACTTAAAAGGGGTCCATGTATGTTCAAGTATCATATTACATTCTCTCAAAGTCAAAAATACAAAAGAATCACAAGAACTGGGATTGGTGTGGGTGCAGAGCCAAGTTTGACTGCACAGTTGACCTAGAATTAGGGTTTTGGTTTCAAAGGCCATAACTCCAAATTTTTGGGTCATTCTTGTTTCCATTGGTCTCTATATTGTATAGGGAGTATGCATATCAATTTTCATGAAGAAATTCCATGGGGAAGTCATCTGATCAAGGGTTGACTTTCTGGACAAGTCAGTGCAAAATCAGGGCATCTGAGGCCCCCAATGACCCAACCAAGGGGTGATCTTCATCATTTTGAGTGTATATGGTCTTTATTTGATCATGGAAGAAGATTGAAGTTCACAAAAATTAAGAATTTGAAGTTTTTGCAAAGTTGACTTTTTTGGGCATAGTTGACTTTTCAAGAATATGTCATTTTAGGTCATTTTTCAAGCCTTGATTTTTGATTCAAAAATGTTTCAAATGGAAAAATTTTGGTCATGAAAGTTGTAGAATACATTTTTCCCTTTTCAAAAAGTACAAGAACATGATCAAATTCTTCTTGGATCAAAAGTTATGGTGTGACAAAGTTGGCAAAAATCATTGATTTTCAAGATGTGCACTAAATGGAAAATTTGCAAAATCATGTTTCAAGGCAAGTTGTAACTTCTAGTTGGCTTCAAACCAATGCACAAACATTCTATGTGACATAAAAATCATATTTGGACCAAGAATTTCTCATGTTCATGGCTTGTGTAGCAAGATAATCACATGTGAACCAAAGAGCAACAACTTGCAAAACTCATGATCACTCTTTCCCCCACTTGCTACATTGGATGCTGAGCTTTGCTAGCCCTTCCCCTCACCCTTGTTGCGCCAGCCCCATGCTTGTACTATCCTAGAACCAAGCCATACCTCTCTTACACAAAGAGTGGACTTTTGGCAAAAGTGAACTTACCAATCAATAAAGGCCATGTCAAATCATCTGACCTATAGGATTATTTTATACTATCCTTTGGCAAGCAAAACATATGAAGAAGCAAGGCTGAAACACTCCCTAGCATCACATACTCAAACTCACTACATTTTGCAAAACTCTTCGAAACTCTCTGCCCAGCTCACAAACACTCAAGCAAACTTCACACATCAACTCACCATGCCTCATTGAGTAGAAACCAACAAAGAACCAGGCTTGAAACAAGCCATAACATCACTTCACCAATTTCATCCCAAGCTGCAGTTTCCTTCGAAACACCTTCCACAGCTCACAAACATCCAAACAAACTTCACAAACCTTCTCCACTCATCATCTGGACCACAAACAACCCTTCACCCTTGCCAGAAACAGCCTGAATCACCATTGCCATTTTCAACTGAGCTTGAGCAGAAGCTGCTCAAACTCCTCAACCAGCCAGCTTAAACTCTTTCTAAGTATTCAAGCATCACTAGAGGGTCAAGTGGAGTGGATTACACCAAGAGGGGAGGTCTGAAAGTTGCTGGAGTGAAAGCTTCGAATCTCAGGTAACTCAAGAACTTTTTTTCCAGAAATGGATTTTTAAGTTCTAAACTTGTTCTCCATGCTTCACTGGTCATCCTGATGCTTTTAGTTTCGAAAATGATGATGAAATGAGAATTTAATTGCTTCCTGAAACTTTTTTGCCCTAGTTCTTGTTTGTTTCGATTCAGCCATTCCAGGAAGAATAAATTTGTTTTGATTGGGGGTTTTGGTTCGTGAGTGAGTGGGAATCATTTCCATGTTTTTAGATTTCATTTTAGTGAGCTAGGGTGAAAGTTGGCATTTCTCAGGGAAGGTGCTGGCCGGAGAAGACGACCGGAAGTCTTCTCCGGCAGCCTGAAAGTCATTAGCCATTTAATTAGGGTTAGGGCAAATTTCAAATATGGACCCTCGGATCTGGCTTCCCGCGCGCGTGTGTGTGGTCTGGATCATGTCATTAGTTCATAATTGTGATTAATTAGTTTAATTAATTGAATTTAAGAAGTTTGAATTTCAGCCTTTGATCTGCGCGCGCAGTCAACAAGGCCTTTCCCAGACTCAATCCCGGCCCCTCATTTGGTTGACTTCAGTCCTTTTTATTTCTTTTTCATATTTAATCCATTTAACTTGCATAATTAATTTAAAATAGTAAAAATTGTCTAAAAATTATGAAACTTTTTCTCAAGGGTTTTAATAATTTTTATGACACAAAAATATTTTTGTTTTTATTTTTATCATTAAAAAAGTATTTTTAAATATTTAAAAGATTATTTTTAATTGATTAATGAGAATTAATTTATTAAAAATACCTTTAGGTATTTAAAAAATCACCAAAAAATTCATGAAATGTTCTAAGACATTTAGAAACATTGTCCAACTTTCAAACCAAATTTCTTTTTTGATCTTGATGCATTTTGATAATTTCTCATTGAATTAAAATCATTTTTGTGCATTGTTTTGATCCAAAGTTCAAAAAAATCATTTCTGCCTATCCATGAAGAGTTGGACATTGATTCTTTTTGCATTGCATTGTGTTTAGCATGTAGTTTTTAAGATTAAATTGCCATGATTTGATCTTGCATTTTCAAATTGTTTGACATTTCTTTTGTTTAGGAACCCTAAAAACCCTAGAAACTTGTAAAAATCATAACTTGAGATTGGTTAAGAGTTGAGACCTCTCCCTTGGGCATTGGTTTAGTATAGGATTGGGGGTCCTTTGTGTGGAATTTTCCATTTTTTATCTTAGGGTTTGCTTCTGATTTTGACTTTTGTTTGATGTTTGGTTCATAAACCCTAATTTGGGCTTCCATATGCATCCATCTTGCATTCTCTTGCATAACATGACTTGCCATGACATTTCAAACATCCATGTGATTCATTTGACATCATAAGACATATTGAAAGCATGTTTGGTCATTGCATCATGTATTTGCCATGTTGTATGCCATATGTACTTCATAACTTTTCATGTATGTTCATGGTTCCTAACTTGCTTCATTTGCATCCATAAGCTTGTAAGATCATTTCCATGTGCTGCCTCATGTTTGTAGCATCTCATAACATCATTAACATCATGTATATGCTTCTGGTTTTGTTTCTCATCATGTAATCTCACCCCATTTTGCATTGCATTGCATTTCTTTTCTAACCTTTCAGGTGGTAAGTAATTTTGGGAAGTGAATTTGCCTTCACTTCTCATAACTTTTCTTTTCATCTCTCTTGCATCCATTGCTGCATTTTTTATATGTGTTTGAGTTTGAGCTTGCTCATTCTTCTTCTTCCCACTTTCTTTCTTCAAGTAACTTGACTTCTTGAATGAAGCAAGTTGTTTTGCTTCTCTTGATCCTTTCATCTGTTTCCTGGTGGTTCCATTGAAGACTTCTCTTGAAAACCTCATAAACCTTAGGAACAACCAAGCATGACAATGATTAGGGTTTTGATTAGTCTCCCCCCTTAGTTTTCACCTTTGGGTCTCTTTTGAGTCATCTCTCCTCATCTCATAAGCAGGGACTAAACCCTAAAGGCTTTAAGGCTTTGTGATTAAGTTTATGCCTGCATCCTTCTATTAGGATGGAGTGTATAACTTTAATCCTAAGTGTTAAACCCTTAATGTGTTTAAATCCTCTTAATCAATTCACTTAATAATCATCAAGACATTACACTTGTAACTTGGGCCTTGCATTAGGGTTCTAATTCTTCCTTAATTGGTTAAGAAGGACTAACCCTAGTGTTAATGGACAAGTCCCCCTCAAGTTGTCTTACAAACCATAAAACTCACTTCATCATCATATCATTAAATAAAATCCACTTAATAAAGGTTTGTTTTGTCATGAGTTTAATCCCTAATCATGGATTAAGTTGAGGAGCTTTCCTCAGCTTAAACACTCTCATCTATTATCCTTCTATTAGGATGGTGTAATGAGTTTGTTTAAATCCCTGATTATGGCTTAACCTCATTACTCAACACTAAACAAAAACCACAAAAACATCTAAATAATCACAAGTAGGTTAATGATCTTAATCCTACATCATGGTGATTAAGTGTGAGAAGCTGACTTCACACTTAAGGTATTCTCATTACCCCTAATCAGAGGGAAGATGTGATGAGTTTACTAAATCCATTGGTTTAGGCTTAAGCTCATTAACTTATGACAAACTTTCAAAAGCAATAAAAGATTAAAAACTCAAAAACAAACAATAATCGTCTCCTCCGGGATTCTTTTCTCACCTCATTCAATCACAAACGAGAACTTGCTTCTTCCGTCTAATGCAAGACAGTTAGCACCTGAGCCAGACAGGTCATACACTTGAGCATAGGCAAGCAAGCAGTTCACAAGTCAACTCATCTTTCAGTCTCTTTGGGTCGAACTACGGTGTTCTGACTTCCTCATTGCACGAGAGGATACGTAGGCATAACTTAACAGTTATCGAACAAAAGTCTCTGTATATTCCCCCTCTTTCCAGCCTCATTCTTTTAGCCTCATGATCTTGAGCATTTCACTCTTATCTTTACACTGACACTGTATATACCACACTTTGCACTTCCTTTACACTGACACCTGTACATCTTGTCTTCCAGCTCATTACACACAGATTGCACTGACACTACCCCTTTAAAACACAAATCTTTTAAGCGTGGATCCCGTCGAGTACGGCGGACAATCTGGGTGCTAATACCTTCCCAGGTTGTAACCAACCCCCTTTCTCAGTTTCTCTGGTTCGTAACCGTCTTATCCATCTTTTCCTAGGTCTATGCAGCATTACCTTTCCTCCGGGATAAAAATGCCTAGCTGGCGACTCTATTCATCTCCAGTGAGTTCACGGCTGTGTGTTCTCATTGTCCCTCTCGCCGACCGTTCACGTCTGTACCTTTATTTGACCCTGTTTCATTTATCGGGAGCGACAGTATGCCAAGCAAATTCAAAACGAGAAGTCACTCTCAATAGTCTCCTTTAGAACCGACCATGGAGGAGAATTCCAAAACTCATCATTTGAAGATTTTTGTGAAGAAAATGGAATCTCTCGCAACTTTTCCGCACCAAGGACTCCTCAACAAAACGATGTTGTAGAAAGGAAGAATAGGGCATTAGTAGAACTTGCAAGAACAATGCTTAGCGACTCAAATCTTCCTAAATATTTTTGGGCGGATGCGGTTAGCACGGCTTGTTTTGTGAGCAACCGTGTCAATATTCGACCAATTCTCAAGAAGACCCCGTATGAGTTGTTCAAGGGTAGGAAACCCAACATATCTTTCTTCCACATATTCAGATGCAAATGCTTCGTTCTCAACAACGACAAGGACAATCTTGATAAGTTTGATGAGAAGTCCGACGAAGGTATATTTCTTGGTTATTCTCTCTCAAGTAGAGCCTTTAGAATTTTCAATAAATGAACACTTACTATTGAAGAATCTATTCATGTTTCGTTTGATGAGACTAACCCCTCGAAAGAGGATAATATTATTGTGGATGATGATGATGATGTAGTAGATCTATCACAACAACAAAAGGAGACGTCAAAAGAACAAGCAATATCACAAGAAGATGACTCACCAATCATTGAAGAACATCAACATCTTCCAAAAGAATGGAGAACTCATAAAGATCACCCGATAGATAAAGTTATTGGTGATATTAGCCAAGGTGTTGCAACTCGACTAAATCTCAAGGATGCTTGTCTCAACATGGAGTTTGTATCTCAAATTGAACCAACCAAAATCGATGAAGCCTTAGGCGACGATCAATGGATAATAGCTATGCAAGAAGAACTCAACCAATTCGAAAGGAATCAAGTTTGTACTCTTGTACCAAGACCGGACAACAAACACATCATAGGAACAAGATGGATGTTCAAGAACAAACTTGACGAGAACAAAATCATAGTTCGTAACAAAGCAAGATTGGTCGCACAAGGCTACAACCAAGAGGAAGGAATCGACTTTGATGAAACATTCACTCCGGTAGCAAGGTTAGAAGCAATTAGATTATTACTTGCTTACGCTTGTTCAATGAATTTTTAGTTGTACCAGATGGATGTCAAAAGCGCTTTCCTAAATGGTTACATCAATGAAGAAGTCTACGTCAAACAACCTTCGGGCTTTGAAGACTTCAAGAATCCCTCTCATGTCTACAAGTTGAAGAATGCTCTTTATGGCTTAAAGCAAGCACCAAGGGCATGGTATGACCGTCTTAGCAACTTCCTATGTGAGAAGGGTTTTACGAAAGGAAAGGTTGACAAGACTTTGTTCATCAAAATTTTCAAGGGCAACACCTTACTAGTTCAAGTCTATGTCGATGACATCATCTTCGGATCAACAAACAAAGACCTTTGCGAAGAATTCTCTCTTATGATGCAAGGTGAATTCGAGATGTCCATGATGGGAAAGATGAACTACTTCCTTGGATTACAAATCAAGCAAACAAAGGATGGCATCTTCATCAATCAATCCAAGTACTGCAAGGAATTGTTGAAAAGATTCGATATGGACAATTGTAAAGTAATGTCTACTCCAATGGGATCCGGAACATATGTTGATCAAGATCTATCCGGAATTTCAATTGATATTACAAAGTATCGAGGTATGATCGACTCACTATTATATTTGACGGCAAGCCGTCCTGACATTATGTTTAGTGTTTGTTTGTGTGCCCGCTTTCAAGCTAATCCAAAAGAATCACATCTCACCGCCGTGAAGAGGATCATGAAGTATCTCAAAGGAACGACGCACGTCGGATTATGGTATCCAAAAGGTAGCACATGTTCTTTAATTGGTTATTCTGACGCTGATTATGCAGGATGTAAGACCGGTAGAAAGAGTACAAGTGGTACTTGTCACATTCTCGGGAATGCACTAGTGTCGTGGGCATGTAAGAAGAAAGCATGCGTTGCACTGAGCACGGCCGAAGCGGAGTACATCGCAGCAGGAAGTTGTTGTGCCCAAATCTTGTGGCTTAAACAACAACTCCTCGATTTTGGTATAGATCTTGGTTGTATCCCTCTCCGATGTGACAACACAAGTGCCATCAATATCACGAAGAACCCGGTCATGCATTCAAGAACAAAGCATATAGATTTCTGGAATCACTTCCTTCGAGATCATGTTCTAAACGGAGATGTTGATGTTACGTTTGTGGATATACACAATCAACTCGCCAATATATTCACTAAACCATTGGCTAAGGAGTAAATTTTCAAGATTCGACGAGAACTTGGTATTCTCAATGAAGGTGACATCTAACCCTATCTCTAAAATTGTTTGTTGAATGTTTTTGCTGCAAAATATGTGTTTTTGTTCACTTTTTGTTACAAAAGGCTAGCATCATTTTTCGCCGTTTTTGATCTTTCACTCTTTCGGTTATCCGAAAAACATCGGTTTTAAAATATATTTTGATCAAAAGTTGCGTTATGATATTTGCTAACACTTTGTAAAAAAATTTCGTCAAAAATATTTTCCAACATAGCCCCAACCATGCTGATGTTCCTTTAAATTTTTTGAAATTTTTTGCCCGTTAACCGGTTAACGGATCGGTTAACCGGTTAACACATCCCAGACAGCAGTCCTGGGTCACGTGGTGGACAGAATTTTTGCCTTTTTGTTTTTTCTTCTTTTATGTACTTTGTCACATGTTTTGTTTATGAGTCAATGTCTCTTAATATCTCTTTCAAACTCCTCATTCATAAGCTCTTCACTCTCTTTGACTCGCCATTAAAACTCCACTACCTCATCTTCTCCAAAACCATAACCACTCCATTAATACACCATTAAAACCCACTCCACTAAAACTCTTCTATAAACTCTACACTCTCAACTTCACTCTCCATACACTCAAACCCTAATCCGAAAATATCTCCACCCAACCCAAACCCTAAGCTTCAACCTCTCTTCAATGGCTCCAAGGAAAGGAAAGGCTCATGTGTCAGCATCAAAATCCAGCAGTGAAGAGGAAATGGCCATGGAATCAACCAAGAAGCGGAGAATGGATTTCCGTGTCCGGGTTCGACATCTTCTTAAGGGTAAGTATGTGAATCTGAAATCCTTCGAAACTTTTAAGTTTCCGGCATTATTAGAATATCAGGGGATGCTCGACTTCATTGCTGATAATGGAAAAGTGTATCCGGATTTGGTAAAATCCTTTATGAACAACATGTCTCTTAACCTTGATGATAAGGATACACATCAACTGTTTGCTATTGTAAGGAACTGTGAAATTGGAGTTGACTTAGGTACTCTTGTTGCTTCATTGACTATCCCATATTCGGGTGTTTTCCTCCGAAAATGGGTAAATCATGATGAAGGGAAATGGGCCAACTATGACAAAATGGAATACTATTATCAGATTTGTCGGTTTCCTAAGGAAGCCGTGGTATCCGGCCAACGTACCTCCCGTGTACTATGTTATGCTAAGAACCTATCTGTGGATGATCGGATGCTTCATTACATCATCTGTCATGTTTTGCTGCCCAAGGATTCCAACCTGTCTTAGATTAATGACTTGGAAATGCAAGTCCTTTTTGCTGTCAAGAACAAGATTAAGGTGAACTGGATTCCTACTATGATGTATCATTTGAAGCAACAACTTGCTCTCAAGACAAGATTACCCTATGGTCCCCTCATTTCAAGAATCTTGGAAATCACCGATATGGAAATCGGTAGAGAACCTTTTATCGCTATGACCACTACGGCGAATGAGATTAATGGAGTCACTATCATCAAGAACACCGGCATAATCCAAAGCAACGATGGAACCTACAAGTATGACGACGGATCCTCCACCTACACTTCCATCCCACCTATTCCCGGAACCGGCGTCACAAATGACTTCCTCTACTCAACCATTATGACAAACCACCATGAAACCATGCGTGCCTTCAAAAGCCTTCGGAACTTAGTCTTAAGCTCCCGAAACCCAACCGAGTTTGTTGATGAGGATGAGGACGGTAGCGAAGAGGAGGAAGACGATGATGAGGATGTATCGGAAGAGGAATGAGGACCTTGTTTTTTTTTACCATGCTTTAAGTCTAGTTTATATAATTTTGTCTCAAACATAAGTCATATGGTTATTAGGCAATTTTGGTTTCCATGTTTTAAGCTTTTCCGTTGTATGTTAGTACTCTTGTTGGCTATGTTATAAATAATGCTTATGTTTTTATATGTGTTTTGCTTGCATGTCTCACTTGTTACATACTTTCTAGGCCATGCGTGTATGTTGCTTTTCTTTTCATTGCTTGTTGGTCTATTCCTTTTTGCTAATTGCAAAGGGGGAGAAGACCTTGTTTCTCTAATGCCTCTCGATGCAGAATTTCTTTTGCTACTGCCGCTATTATTTAGGGGGAGTTGCTATCTTTAGGGGGAGGATCATCTTAGAGAAACGACGATCAATATCTCGCACTTCTTTGGTTGTCATCATCAAAAAAGGGGAGAATGTAGAAGCACGCCTTCAACCTCAAAGATTTTGATGAAGACAACACGACTGTCATGCGCTTCGTTTTCGCAAAAAGTCAAGAGCTCTCAAATGGTCTAGCAACAAGCATCGACATTATGATCAAGCTTACTTCGCACACTTGGTTTATTTCAAGCTTGGACGCGAAACTTTGAGGTACATCAAAACCCTTTACAAATTGATGTACAAGTGTTCAATAAACTACTTTGCATATTACCATATTGCATACAATTTTTGAAAAGTTTTTTAAAAATGGTTTAACACTTTTAAAACAAAGAATTTTTCTGTCTTTAACAGTGTTAACCGGTTAACCATTTGGTTAACCGGTTAACGGTCCCAATTTTTCAAATCCAGTGTTAACGTTTATATGCGTTAACCGGTTAACACTGAAGAAATTTTGAAAAATTATTTTTTCTTTGAAATTCAAAATTGTACCTTTTTATTATACCTCTTCAAAATTAAATTTTGTTTCATAATTTCTCACACCTTTTTATAAGGGTGTCTTAAAATTATATATGCTGAATTTTTTAAATTCAAAAAACACCTCCTAGAATTTTTATAAAAATCATTCAATCAAAATCACCTTTTTGAGATATATTTTCAAATTTCAAAAGTGTTCATATTATTCATAATTTTCTCATACTCATATTCGAACACTTGTATTGATATTTTTAAAGTGAATTTTGATCAAAGGAGAAGATCAACTTAGATTGATATTAAACATTGTACTACTCTCAAAAAATTCAAAGTATTATAATAGATTTTCTATTGTGACTTGTGATCCAAGTTTTGTTTGGACTCAAGGGATAGTGATTGCAAGAGGATTGTTCTTGCACACTAGGTTGTTTAGTTGTTTAGAAAGTAGGCCTCACCGATTGAAGGTGCGATAGGTTGTACGTTTCTAAAAACTAGTGAAAATCTCTTTCGTGTTGGAAAGAGGACTGGATGTACCTTCGGATTGTGAAGGGAACCAGGATAATTTGCCGTGTCCTCTTTTACTTTCTTGCTTTTATAGTTTTCATCCCATAAACAAGCAAAATATAAATCCATCCATCAACGAAAATAGTCGAAAAGTTTTATAACTCCTAATTCACCCCCCTCTTAGGCGTACTTTGAAACTACACGTATGAGGCTTTGTATGGTTTATAGACATTTAAACAAGGTGACAATTAAGAATAAGTATTTGTTACCTAGAATAGATGATTTGATGGATCTGTTGGTATGTGCTCGTGTGTTTAGCAAGATCGATTTGAGATCGAGTAATCATCAGATTAAGGTGAAAGATGAGGATATTCAGAAGGTGGCGTTCAGAACATGGTATGGACATAACGAGTATTCGGTGATGCCTTTCGGTGTGACTAATGCGCCAGGAGTATTCATGGAGTATATGAATCATATCTTTCATACTTATCTGGATCGTTTTGTAGTTGTGTTTATTGATGATATTCTGATTTATTCCAAGTCAGAAGAAGAGCATGTTGAACATTTGAGAACAATTCTAGAAGTTTTGAAGGATAAGAAGTTGTATACGAAGTTGTCCAAGTGTGAATTTTGTTTGAAGTAAGTCAGTTTCCTTGGTCATGTGATTTCAGGTAGTGGTATTATTGTGGATCCTTCTAAGATAGATGTTGTGTTGCAATGGGAAACTCCAATGTCGGCTACTGAGATTAGAAGTTTTTTAGGATTGGTCGTTTACTACCGAAGGTTCATTGAAGGATTTTCTAAGTTTAAACTTTCGTTGACTCGGTTGACTTGTAAAAGTAAAGCTTTTGTGTGGGATGTCCAATGCAGAGAAAGTTTTATAGAGTTGAAGAAGAGGTTGACATCGGCTCTGGTTTTGACTTTACCAAATTTAGAGGAATCGTTTGTGGTATATTGTGATGCTTCGTTGATGGGTATAGGAGGTATTCTTATGCAGAATGGTAAAGTAATTGCTTATGCATCGAGACAGTCGAGGGTTCAAGAAAAGAACTATCCAACACATGATTTGGAACTTGCTGCAATTGCTTTTGTATTGAAAATCTGGAGGCATTATCTTTATGGTTCTTGATTTGAAGTGTTTAGTTACCATAAGAGTTTAAAGTATATGTTTGATTAGAAAGAGTTGAATACGAAGCAACGAAGATGGTTGGAACTGTTGAAAGACTATGATTTTGGTTTAAATTATCATCCAGGTAAAGCTAATATGGTAGCTGATGCCTTAAGTCAAAAGACATTGCATATGTCGACAATGATGGTTAAAGAGTTAGAGTTGGTTGAGCAGTTTCGAGACATGAGTTATTTTTACAAAGTGACGTCGAAGAGTGTTATGTTGGGTATGTTAAAGATTAATAATGATTTTCTGGATAACATTATAAAAGCTCAGAAATTGGATGTGAAGCTAGTGGATATCATAGTTTATTGCGGCGAATAAAAGAAGAATGGTTTTAAGTTGGATGCGCATGGTGTTTTGAGATTTCATGATAGGATTTGTATTCATAACGATGCGGAAATGAAAAGAATGATTCTTGAGGAAATTCATAGAAGTAAATTGAGTATTCATCCAGGAGCGACTAAGATGTATAAGGATTTGAAGAAGTTATTTTGGTGGCTTGGGATGAAGAATGATGTTATGATTTTTATGTATGCCTATTTGACTTGTCAGAAGTCAAAAGTTGAACATCAGAAGCCTGCTAGTCTGATGCAACCGTTGGAAATTCCAGAATGGAAATGAGATAGCATTTCTATGGACTTTGTGACGGAACTGCCTAATACTTCAATAGAACATGATTCGATTTGGGTGATTGTTGATAGGCTTACGAAGTAGGCTCATTTTATTCATATTAACATCAGTTTTCCAATATCAAAGTTGGCCGAAATTTATGTCAGAGTGATTATGAAGTTGCATGGTGTTCCTCTGTGTATTGTGTTGGATCGATATCCAAGATTTACTTCTGAGTTTTGGAAGAGTCTGCAAGAGGCGTTGGGTTCTAAGTTGAGTTCAGCGTATCATCCTCAAACAGATGGTCAAATTGAGAGGACGATTCAGTCGTTAGAAGATTTGTCAAGAGTTTGTGTTCTTGAGTAGGGAGGTTCGTAGGATACTTATCTTTCATTGATCGAGTTCACGTATAATAACAGTTACCATTCTAGTATAGAAATGGCACCTTTTGAGGCGTTGTATGGTCGGAGATGTAGGACTCCGATGTGTTGGTATGAATCTGGAGAGAGTGTAGTGTTTGGACCAGAGATTGTTTGAGAGACTACCGAGAAGGTAAAGTTGATTGAGAGAAGATGAAAGCTTCTTAAAGTCGGTAAAAGAGTTATCATGATAAAAGAAGGAAGGATTTATAATTCCAAGATGGTGATCATTTATTTTTAAGAGTTACGCATGTAACTGGTGTTGGGCGAGCATTGAAATCTAAGAAACTTACTCCTCATTTTATTGGTTCGTGTCACATTTCGAATAGAGTTAGGAATGTTTCTTATAGAGTGACTTTACCGCCAAATTTGTCGAATTTGTATGATGTGTTCCACGTGTCGCAACTCCGGAAGTATGTTTCAGATCCTTATCATGTGATTTGTATGGATGATGTGCAAGTACGGGATAATCCCACTATTAAGACGATGCCGGTACGGATTAAGGATCGTGAAATGAAGAAATTTAAAGAGGGAAAGAGATTTCTTTAGTGAAAGTTGTTTGGTTGGGAGCTGCCGGGGAGAGTATGACCTGGGATTTGGAAAGCAAAATCCATGAATCTTATCCTGAGTTGTTTGAGCAAGGTAATATTTTCGAGGACGAAAATGTTCTAAGTGGGGGAGAGTTGTAACGCCCGTATTTAATTAATTAATTAATTTAATTAATATTATTGCATATTTTCCCGATTAATTGTTAATGAGTGTTGTTTTGTCGTTTGTGGCGTTAAGTTGTTTAAGTTGATATTAAGCCAGTCGTTAAGTCATGTTTGGGTTGACGAATTAATTAAGTCGAATAATAAAATGATTATTAATAATACAATAGTAAGTTGGGCTTAGTGGTAGTGTGAAAGTGGTAAAGTTGGGGGGTGTTATTTTAGGCCCATTAGTAATTAGTTGATTAGTGAGATTTTAGTAATAATAAGCTGAAAAACCTAATTAGAAGACTAATCAAAATTTGTAAGAAGAGAACAAGTCTTGAGGAAGAACAAGAGGCTAGGTTAGATTTTCGTAGAGATTTTGGCTAGTAGATTCGAGCTGCCTTCAATCCAAGGTAAGGGTGGGGTTCAAATTCTATAATCGGGATTAGATAATCAGTATGTAGGTTGGGTTTCATATAATTGTTGTTGTGTTATGTATGAGTTGTTGTTAAAGTTTGTGTGAATCTGTCATGGATAATATGTCGTTCTTGTTGTATTGTTGTCATGAGAGTTGTTCATGTTATTGTATATGTTGTTGTATTGTTGGACTGGTTGTTGCAGGAAATCGTGTAGAGAAGGAGATTGGAACTCATAAAATCAGTCGTAATTATTAGATGAATCGATACTAAAGATCCGGAGTTTAAAATCAATGTAGAAATCCAATTAGGATTTAATTGAGTGATGAATTTGTGTAAATCATAGAAGAAATGGAACTGGTGTGCATTATAGTGATTCACGTAGTAGATCTAGTTACACGTGGCAATGCTAGATAATTTGCATAGCACATGCCTGTTACACAGACATTACGCGTAATGAAGGTTAGTTTGGAAGGCCCTCTGGCCATTTAAGTAAGTGACGTGTAGGAAAATATAGGTATTACGTGTAAGGGGTGGCGTAGAAGCAAGTCTATACGCGTATGGGCAGGTCTATACGCGTATGGGCAGAGTGGTGTGCAGAAAGTGCAGTTTTTGGCGATTCGTCCTGTTTTCGCATCCGTTTCGAGTTGAGTTGATCTTAGACCTTTAAGTAGAGATAAAATAAGTTGACTACAGTGAATTCAAGGATTAAAATTGATTAATTTAGAAATCTAATCAATTAAGCCGTAATTATCCGTTTTCTGTGTTGAAGTTGTGTTAAGTTGTTATAAGTTGTGTTGTCCCGATCTTGGGGAATTATTAAGTTGCAGGTCTTTCGACCAATTTTGATTCATGTTGTTGAGTTGTTAGGTTGTTGTTTATGTTGATGTTGTTGTATGCCATTCGTAGTTGCATACATTTTCATATTTTCAAGTTGGAGCGAATGCTCAATTCAAATTGGCCTGGATTGACAAATAAGTTGTATGATTTCTCGCTTATGTATTGTTTATCAAATTCTTGTTTATATTGTTCGATATCTCACCCCTTATGTTTGAATGTTTCCCGCTATTGGTAACGTGCAGGTAATCCAAAGTCGAGTACTTAGTAGCTTCCAGTTGGTGTTTGTCGCTCTGATACGTAGCACTTCTAGGGGATGAACGCATGTCTTGTTTTATGTTGAATTTTATTAAGTTTATGAACTTTGTAATACTATATCAAAGACATACATCAAAACATATTTTTCATATATAAAATTAAGTTTGGTACTGAAATACAACAAGTTCTTAGTAACACATTGTAAAAATATAGCCACTACAATATAAGGTACCAATACAAAAGGCTATAAATGATACAAGATGTTCACAAAATAAAATGTCTAAGAACTAGATCCGAAGATCTCAAAAATACACAGTAGAAGAAACCATCAACCAAGCAAAGATAATCAAGTCGCCTTATCTTTACCTTTTGCGGAACCTGAAGCCCCTGAAATAACAACATCAACATGGGGTGAGATAAAACATCTCATTGAGTTCCCTATCTTAGAGTTCTTTCGGCTCTAAAAGGTTCGAACTAGACGCTACTCAAGTCGGGGAAACGTAGACTTCGAGTTCACATAAAACTAGAGACATCAAAGTAAAACAAAACGGAGCACACACAATGTGCTTTGAGGTATCTTTCCCCGCCCAGCCATAGCTGTAACAGACGAGCACGGGTCACTCGATCCTAAATGTATAAATAACTTTCCCCGTCCATCCACACAAGGGCACTACAACACGGGTCACTCATTATCTATCTAAGGTACTTTCCCCACCCATCCACACAAGGGAACTACAACACGGGTCACGGTACCTTTCCACGAAGTAACTTTCCCCGACCATCCCACACACTAAGATCTCGACACGGGTCACTCGTTACTTATCCTAATGGATACTTTCCCCACACAGCCACACCAGGACAAGCACGAGTCACGATCATCCATTAAGGGATTCGAATCCACGAATTAATTATGTCTCCCCGGCCGTTCCGCCTCGTGGGACCTCGACACGAGCTAAGCATAATTAAATTAGGATTTTAACACGATGGGAACACAACCTCCATCCTCTCACAACTACTTAACACAGGGATACTAAATCGGGTATCGGTGTCTAAGCATTGTCATGTCTCTAAATCAATTTGTAACAACCTAAGGTAACCTAGCTACCTCACAAGTTTGACCTTTTATTACCTTTAGTTCACAAATTCCCTAACTTAATTTTTTTACGATTTATTCGAAAAGTCAGGAAAAAGTTGGGTAGAAATAATATTTTTCGGCATCATGCGATAGTACATAATTTTAGCTTTCAAACGGTATAAAGAACACTTAAATCGGATAACCGAGTAAAAAGTTATGAATTTTCAAAGTTTGGAATAAAATAATTTCCCCCAAGGCTACAGCGTTAACCAGTTAACACCCTGGGTTAACCGGTTAACCAACTCAGAATTAGAAACTCATAAGTAAAACACAGTGGCCAATGTAACAGCGTTAACCGGTTAACACCATGGGTTAACCGGTTAACCAGAACCAGAATCCAGCTGTTGCACCCCAAAATTTGCCTTCACAATACAAGACTTTGTGTTCTATGAAGGTTCACAAGGTTCACAAGCTTCTCAACATTTACAAGACCTTTCATGAGGTTCATGAAGTCTACAAGTTACTTTATGAAGGTTCACAAGGTTCACAAGTTCCACAATGCTTTCAAGACCTTTCATGAGGTTCATAAAGTCTCCAAGTCACTTCTTGAAGGTTCACAAGGTTCACAAGATTCACAATGTTTACATAACCTTTCATGAGGTTCATGAAGTCTACAAGTCACTTCATGAAGGTTCACAAGGTTCACAAGGTTCACCCTACCTCCCATGAGGTTCACAAGACATTTTATGATGGTTCACAAGGTTCACAATTGGCCATAAGAGTTGACAATTCCCTCAGACAATGCACCTCCTAAGCAGTGCATCCAAAACTAGGGTTTTGACTTTAATCAGGTTAAATGAACTTCCAAGACTTCAAGTGAGCTTCATAACATCTTATATGTGTTTAAGAACCCCCATGACAAGTTTCAAGACTTTTCTCAGGAGTTTGCTCAGTCAGATGATCAGATAAGTCAAAATCAGTCAATGCAGTTAAAAAGTCAAACTGAGGTCAACTGTGGTCAAACCAAAGTCAAACTTCATAATTTTTTTTGCCAACATCAAGTATATGAAGTAAAATTCATCATTTGATCAAAGGTTGATCATGATTCATCAAGGAGATTTCAGATCATCAATAATCAGGAGTTTCTAAATTAGGGTTTCCTTAGTAAAAGTCAACTGAACTTTGACCAGCCATAACTTTCACATACTTCATCACCAAGTCTCCACTCAAAGCTCATTTTGAAGGAAATTGAATTCTCTACAACTTTGTGTCTCACAAGCCAAGCCCAAAAATGCTTCATTTGGAAGGTATGAGCTAAGACATTATAGGTCCTTTTGAAAGTCAACAAAAAGTCAACAACTTCAAAAGGGCATAACTTGAGAATGGTAAATGATATGGACATGAAACCAGTGGGGTTGGTTAGAGGACTCTTCAAGATTTCCAAAATGTCCAAGAACACCCTCATAGCATTAAAATTGAAGGATATGTGTCCTTGCAAAGTTGGGAAATTTTGTGATGGTTTATGATGAAAATGGAGGTCTAAAATCAATTCTTTCCAAATGGGCTTGCCAAATTATGACCCAATCCATACAACAACATCATGCACGACCCAATTCATTAAAAATCATAATTTTTATTATTTTATTTCTATTTATTTTGATTTAATTCATTAAAAATCATTTTAAATAAAAATAAAATATGAAAATATGATATTTGATGGAGATTTGGTTTCTAGAATGTCTTCAATGTTGATTGGAATTGAAAAGGAATGAAATCACAAGATTGGTCCAAAAATAGCAAGCCTTCATACAAAAATATTTGAATTTTAAGACATGATCTTTTTCAATCTTCAATGATCAAAATTTCCACACAACCATTCAATGTTATGACCTAAATTCATTCACATATAAATACTAAACTCAACCCTATTGCTCATTCACGAATTCTCTGCCTCAAAATCCAGTTTCAAAACCTCAAAAAACTCATCCAAAACTCACATTCGGTTTTTGACTTCCAGGGCTCTAAAAGGTAAAACAAGAACACAGCAAGCTTCCTTGGACATCCATGAAGCGAAACCAACACTCATATGCATCCCATACATGCCATATTGCTCAACCCGAAGCTTACTTGCTCTTGAAAATATTTTTTTCGATTCTATTAATTTGTTGCATATCAATGAATTTTGGTTATATAATATTGTTTGTGATGTTGTGTAGAATGATTCTGGACAATTGGATTGAAGAATGAGTGCCTAAACCGCAAACGGCCATGATTAGGGTTCTTGAGTGACATTTAGGGCTCTTCGATTTAGGACGTATAAATTGATTTTAAGACCATAGACTGATTGTATGAGATGTGTTGGTCATAACCCTGTGCTTAATTTAACAAATGGTTGCATATTTGTGATGATTGAAGATTTGCAGGTTTCACACGTAGAAAAATTCGCAGGAAAATTCTCAATAATTTTCGCAGGTAAAATTGCAGGTCCTGAGGTTGAAGAAGAAGCAGGTGGCGCGCTCAGGAAAATTTGAATTTGATTTATAATATTTTATGTTATTTTGCTGGATTGCTATCACCACATGCTGCGTGGCCCAGTGGAAACTCAGGCTTGTGTTTGATGAAAGGGCGTTGGTTCGAGTCCTGGCTGGTGCACTATTTTTTTCTTATTTTTCAGGATAAAAGAAGGCTTAATATATTATGTTTGCTGGCCAACACAATATCAGATGGGCTCTTCCAGCCGGGTGGTCATGCGTGTATTGGTTAGCTTCAAAGGTCCTGGGTTCAATCCTCCCCCAGGCCTTTTGTTTCTTATTTTTCTTGATTTTTCCAGATGAAGCACAAAACCAATTTCACACTCTCCTTCATTGCTTGCGCGCAAAGTGGCTTGGTGGTGGTTCTTGTTGCTGGTAAACAGACTGACCTGGGTTCAAATCCCAGTCAGGTAAGTTCTCATGTTTTTTGTTGTTTTTATTTTGTTTGTTTTAATTATTTTATTATTAAAATAATCTTGTATATATATATGCTTTCTAAATAATTCAAAAAAATAATAATAAAGTATGTTTATATATTATATTTTCCAAATTCTAAAAATATATATTTCCTTAATTCAAAAATTATTTTCTTTATCACATGATTAAATTGTAATATGTATGTATATATTAAAATAATTTTGTATATTAAATTAAACCTAAAAAATGTTTTCTAAACAAACCCTAATTTTGTAAACCCTATTTTATTTTCTAAATAATAAAAACTAACTTTATCTTATAATTTAAATTTATAATTTTGTAAATATGATACTTAATTAAATTTTATAAATATAAATACTATGTACATACTTATTTAATATAATTAAGTTTGGTAAATATATCTATAACTTATGTAAATATTTTTTTTAATTTGTTTATAACCTAAATTATATATAAATAATTTTTAATATGTGTTTAGAAACAATTAAACCTATAATAATTTAATTTTGTAATTATAAATAATTTAATAATTTGTACATAAATTAAAATATTACCATAATCCTTTAATTGTTCTTATTTTTTAAATAAATGTCTATATTAAAAATATAATTTTGTGTTTATCATGTTATTATAATATTTTTTCTAATTCTATTTATTTTAATTATTGTTATTACTAACCATATTATTATTAATTCAATTAGTTTTTTTTATTTTAATTATGCTTATTATTTCACTAACCTTATTTAATTCTTATTATTACTAACCCCTATTATATTTATTATTGCCTATTTATTTATTTTTGCTTATTATTTATATTTATTTATTTGCCATTTATTTTAATTGTTTATTATAATTATGTAATTGCTCCTTGGTGTAAATTTTGTAAATATGTAATTTATTTAATTTTTATGCTATGGTTAGTAATATAGGGAGTGTAAAACATGTATTCTATTTAAAATTAAATTTAGATCATTTAAAATTTTAAGATAAATATAAATTAAACACTCACACACGTAAGTCGATTTTTTAATCGCCATCTCACTTTCTAGGGCTATCCCTCCATGTTGCCTAATCATAAGGTCAAGTGGGGTGTATAAAGCAAGTCCCTTAAAAAGAAAAGTCATCAAGTCCCTTAAATGGTTGCCTTTAAAGATCAAGTCCCTTTTCGAATAATGATGACAGTCCCTCCTAAGTGCTTAATACACCTCACAGTTGCCTTCATAAAACAGATGTCCCTCATATGTCCCTTACATCCAAGGTAATGACTACCTATTCCTTAATAATAGGGATAGTCTTACCACTTAAAGGATAAAGAACAGAAAAGACTTAAACTTTAGGGTAGGTATCTCATAGTTGTTTGAAAATTTGAATGAAGTGAGCAAGCAACTATGAGATACCTACCCTAAAGTTTAAGTCTTTTCTGTTCTTTATCCTTTAAGTGGTAAGACTATCCCTATTATTAAGGAATAGGTAGTCATTACCTTGGATGTAAGGGACATATGAGGGACATCTGTTTTATGAAGGCAACTGTGAGGTGTATTAAGCACTTAGGAGGGACTGTCATCATTATTCGAAAAGGGACTTGATCTTTAAAGGCAACCATTTAAGGGACTTGATGACTTTTCTTTTTAAGGGACTTGCTTTATACACCCCACTTGACCTTATGATTAGGCAACATGGAGGGATAGCCCTAGAAAGTGAGATGGCGATTAAAAAATCGACTTACGTGTGTGAGTGTTTAATTTATATTTATCTTAAAATTTTAAATGATCTAAATTTAATTTTAAATAGAATACATGTTTTACACTCCCTATATTACTAACCATAGCATAAAAATTAAATAAATTACATATTTACAAAATTTACACCAAGGAGCAATTACATAATTATAATAAACAATTAAAATAAATGGCAAATAAATAAATATAAATAATAAGCAAAAATAAATAAATAGGCAATAATAAATATAATAGGGGTTAGTAATAATAAGAATTAAATAAGGTTAGTGAAATAATAAGCATAATTAAAATAAAAAAAACTAATTGAATTAATAATAATATGGTTAGTAATAACAATAATTAAAATAAATAGAATTAGCAAAAATATTATAATAACATGATAAACACAAAATTATATTTTTAATATAGACATTTATTTAAAAAATAAGAACAATTAAAGGATTATGGTAATATTTTAATTTATGTACAAATTATTAAATTATTTATAATTACAAAATTAAATCATTATAGGTTTAATTGTTTCTAAACACATATTAAAAATTATTTATATATAATTTAGGTTATAAACAAATTAAAAAAAATATTTACATAAGTTATAGATATATTTACCAAACTTAATTATATTAAATAAGTATGTACATAGTATTTATATTTATAAAATTTAATTAAGTATCATATTTACAAAATTATAAATTTAAATTATAAGATAAAGTTAGTTTTTATTATTTAGAAAATAAAATAGGGTTTACAAAATTAGGGTTTGTTTAGAAAACATTTTTTAGGTTTAATTTAATATACAAAATTATTTTAATATATACATACATATTACAATTTAATCATGTGATAAAGAAAATAATTTTTGAATTAAGGAAATATATATTTTTAGAATTTGGAAAATATAATATATAAACATACTTTATTATTATTTTTTTGAATTATTTAGAAAGCATATATATATACAAGATTATTTTAATAATAAAATAATTAAAACAAACAAAATAAAAACAACAAAAAACATGAGAACTTACCTGACTGGGATTTGAACCCAGGTCAGTCTGTTTACCAGCAACAAGAACCACCACCAAGCCACTTTGCGCGCAAGCAATGAAGGAGAGTGTGAAATTGGTTTTGTGCTTCATCTGGAAAAATCAAGAAAAATAAGAAACAAAAGGCCTGGGGGAGGATTGAACCCAGGACCTTTGAAGCTAACCAATACACGCATGACCACCCGGCTGGAAGAGCCCATCTGATATTGTGTTGGCCAGCAAACATAATATATTAAGCCTTCTTTTATCCTGAAAAATAAGAAAAAAATAGTGCACCAGCCAGGACTCGAACCAACGCCCTTTCATCAAACACAAGCCTGAGTTTCCACTGGGCCACGCAGCATGTGGTGATAGCAATCCAGCAAAATAACATAAAATATTATAAATCAAATTCAAATTTTCCTGAGCGCGACACCTGCTTCTTCTTCAACCTCAGGACCTGCAATTTTACCTGCGAAAATTATTGAGAATTTTCCTGCGAATTTTTCTACGTGTGAAACCTGCAAATCTTCAATCATCACAAATATGCAACCATTTGTTAAATTAAGCACAGGGTTATGACCAACACATCTCATACAATCAGTCTATGGTCTTAAAATCAATTTATACGTCCTAAATCGAAGAGCCCTAAATGTCACTCAAGAACCCTAATCATGGCCGTTTGCGGTTTAGGCACTCATTCTTCAATCCAATTGTCCAGAATCATTCTACACAACATCACAAACAATATTATATAACCAAAATTCATTGATATGCAACAAATTAATAGAATCGAAAAAAATATTTTCAAGAGCAAGTAAGCTTCGGGTTGAGCAATATGGCATGTATGGGATGCATATGAGTGTTGGTTTCGCTTCATGGATGTCCAAGGAAGCTTGCTGTGTTCTTGTTTTACCTTTTAGAGCCCTGGAAGTCAAAAACCGAATGTGAGTTTTGGATGAGTTTTTTGAGGTTTTGAAACTGGATTTTGAGGCAGAGAATTCGTGAATGAGCAATAGGGTTGAGTTTAGTATTTATATGTGAATGAATTTAGGTCATAACATTGAATGGTTGTGTGGAAATTTTGATCATTGAAGATTGAAAAAGATCATGTCTTAAAATTCAAATATTTTTGTATGAAGGCTTGCTATTTTTGGACCAATCTTGTGATTTCATTCCTTTTCAATTCCAATCAACATTGAAGACATTCTAGAAACCAAATCTCCATCAAATATCATATTTTCATATTTTATTTTTATTTAAAATGATTTTTAATGAATTAAATCAAAATAAATAGAAATAAAATAATAAAAATTATGATTTTTAATGAATTGGGTCGTGCATGATGTTGTTGTATGGATTGGGTCATAATTTGGCAAGCCCATTTGGAAAGAATTGATTTTAGACCTCCATTTTCATCATAAACCATCACAAAATTTCCCAACTTTGCAAGGACACATATCCTTCAATTTTAATGCTATGAGGGTGTTCTTGGACATTTTGGAAATCTTGAAGAGTCCTCTAACCAACCCCACTGGTTTCATGTCCATATCATTTACCATTCTCAAGTTATGCCCTTTTGAAGTTGTTGACTTTTTGTTGACTTTCAAAAGGACCTATAATGTCTTAGCTCATACCTTCCAAATGAAGCATTTTTGGGCTTGGCTTGTGAGACACAAAGTTGTAGAGAATTCAATTTCCTTCAAAATGAGCTTTGAGTGGAGACTTGGTGATGAAGTATGTGAAAGTTATGGCTGGTCAAAGTTCAGTTGACTTTTACTGAGGAAACCCTAATTTAGAAACTCCTGATTATTGATGATCTGAAATCTCCTTGATGAATCATGATCAACCTTTGATCAAATGATGAATTTTACTTCATATACTTGATGTTGGCAAAAAAAATTATGAAGTTTGACTTTGGTTTGACCACAGTTGACCTCAGTTTGACTTTTTAACTGCATTGACTGATTTTGACTTATCTGATCATCTGACTGAGCAAACTCCTGAGAAAAGTCTTGAAACTTGTCATGGGGGTTCTTAAACACATATAAGATGTTATGAAGCTCACTTGAAGTCTTGGAAGTTCATTTAACCTGATTAAAGTCAAAACCCTAGTTTTGGATGCACTGCTTAGGAGGTGCATTGTCTGAGGGAATTGTCAACTCTTATGGCCAATTGTGAACCTTGTGAACCTTGTGAACCATCATAAAATGTCTTGTGAACCTCATGGGAGGTAGGGTGAACCTTGTGAACCTTGTGAACCTTCATGAAGTGACTTGTAGACTTCATGAACCTCATGAAAGGTTATGTAAACATTGTGAATCTTGTGAACCTTGTGAACCTTCAAGAAGTGACTTGGAGACTTTATGAACCTCATGAAAGGTCTTGAAAGCATTGTGGAACTTGTGAACCTTGTGAACCTTCATAAAGTAACTTGTAGACTTCATGAACCTCATGAAAGGTCTTGTAAATGTTGAGAAGCTTGTGAACCTTGTGAACCTTCATAGAACACAAAGTCTTGTATTGTGAGGGCAAATTTTGGGGTGCAACAGCTGCCCCTGTTCAATTTTCTGAAACCTGAGGGGTTAGATTGGTATGTTTGCCAGTCGTGACCTGGAAGGTTGAAGGGGATTGAACACGAAAGCCCAAAAATTTGCACTCACCAGTGCATAAAGTGGTACAGATGGCTAGTTGAATCTGATTGAGTGGGCTTAAAGATGCCACTTGGAGGAAAGTTTTTCAGACACATATCTCGGAGGATAAAGCAGTCCAAAATATGGAGGTATAATGATAGCTGTCAGGAGGATGGAGCAATCCTGAGGTATAAGATGATAGCTTGTCAGGAGGATGAAGCAGTCCTGACGTAGTAATATGTTCCCAAGAGGATGAAGCAGTCTTGAGAGATGATAAGTTTTCAGGAGGATGAAGCAATCCTGATGTACTAGGAATTTTCAGGAGGATGAAGCAGTCCTGACGTAGTAATATGTTCCCAATAGGATGAAGCAGTCTTGAGAGATGATAAGTTTTCAGGAGGATAAAGCAGTCCTGATGTACTAGAAGTTTTCAGGAGGATGAAGCAATCCTGATGATCATAAGTTTTGTTTGCTGGATAAATAACCTGAAACAAGGTAGCATTTGTATAATAATATTAGTTTTTGCATTATGTATGCATGTATGATATGATGCACTTAAGTAATGTATTATGTATCTATGGATATGTATGTTATGGTATGATGTAAATGATGTATGTATGATATGACACTGCCAGAAGCGTCTGGATATCTTCATGTAACAACTGCTGGCCAGGGAAAATAAATCCCGATTCGTTGCTGAAGAATATGAGGAACTCGTCCCCGTCTTGTTTGATGATGAGGTATACATAACCTTCCGTCTGCTGGGGATAGCAATGTATATATAACCTCCCGTCTGCTGGGGATAGTAGGGTATATATAACCTCCCGTATGCTGAGGATAGTAAGGTATAGATAACCTTCGTCTTCGTTTGATAGTAGGGTATATATCCCGTCTTCGTTCGTCGTACCCTTATTGGAAAGTAAATTCCCGTATATCCGTATGAGGATAAAAGAGATGGATATAGATTCCAGGGGAGATGAGACTTTATGAAGATAGATTCGTCCTACTGAGGGTTTTGTGACTGTCTTGTAAAGATGAACCGGTGAAGCTTCGTTGAAATCCTTCCCTCGTTCGTCCTTAGTAAATACTATTACTGCATTTTCATGCATTTCTGGTAAACATCAATCATATTAAAAGCATACATGCATTTTTGGTAAACATCAATCATATTCAAAAGCATACATACATTCAAACACAACCAATGGACGTTTCGCTTATGTAAATAGGGTAAAAGTAAATCTGGATTCAAAAGATGGAATTTATTTATATCAAAAGTGACCCATACACGGGTAAGTTTGTACAAGGAGACATAAACCCTAATAAGAGGATTTTGTCATAAAGTTTTTTTTACAAAACAAGGAAAATCAGCTATGTGGGAAATAATCCTATTGAGTTTCAATTCTACTATTGCCATTATCTTCAAGTATCTCATCTTCTGCTGTTGAGACGGAAACGATTGAATTGAGCTTTATCTGTTCGAACTTGAGTAAGTAACACAACTGGTTGCAGTTTCATGGGTGATCCAAACGAGACATAGTCATACGCTTTAATCCCTAACTTTTGCCTGGATTGCCCTTTCAGGTTTTCAATCCACCGGGATACCCTTTTTTGCCCAAGCCGCCTTTTCAGGTTTTCGACTTGCCGGGTGTACATCTTTTCATATATATCCCTAATTTTTGCCCAAACCCTTTTGGTTTGCCGGGATGCCCTTACTTTTGCCTAGGCCAGTCAACCTAGCGGGTCTCTTTTTATGCGTAGTATTTTTTAACTATGTCTGCGTTTACAGGTTGTGGGAAATCTTCACCATCCATAGTAGTGAGTATCATGGCACCTCCTGAGAATACTGTCTTAACTACAAATGGTCCTTCATATGTTGGAGTCCACTTGCCCCTAGGATCACCCTGTGGTAATATGATACACTTGATTACCAAGTCACCAACCTGATATACCTTTGGCTTAACCTTCTTGTTAAAAGCTTTGATAATTCGTTTTTGGTACATCTGGCCATGACAAACTGCTGCCAATCTTTTCTCATCAATCAAATTTATCTGGTCCAGTCGAGTCTGAATCCATTCATCTTCATCCAAGCCTGCATCCTTCATAATTCTCAAGGAGGGAATCTGAACTTCAATGGGCAGAACTGCTTCCATACCATAGACTAAAGAGAATGGGGTTGCCCCTGTTGAAGTACGTATTGTAGTACGATAACCATGAAGAGCAAATGGTAACATCTCATGCCAATCCTTGTAAGTAACAGTCATCTTCTGTACAATCTTCTTAATGTTCTTATTAGCAGCTTCAACTGCCCCATTCATCTTTGGACGATACGGAGAAGAGTTGTGATGCTTAATCTTGAACTGCGTGCAGAGATCAGTAATCATAGTGTTGTTCAGATTAGAGCCATTGTCAGTGATAATCCTTTCAGGGATGCCATACCTACATATGAGATTATTCTTAATGAATCGAGCCACCACATTCTTAGTAACAGATGCAAATGAAGCTGCCTCTACCCACTTCATGAAATAATCAATAGCAACCGGGATGAAACGATGCCCATTAGAAGCAGTAGGCTTGATCTCACCAATCATATCAATGCCCCACATGGCAAAGGGCCAAGGAGCAGTCAACACATTCAATGGCGATGGAGGTACATGGACTTTATCAACATAAATTTGACACTTGTGACAAGTTCTGGAGTGTTGATAGCAATCAGCTTCCATGGTAGACCAATAGTAACCTGCTCTCAATATCTTCTTTGCCATAGTATGACCACTAGAATGAGTGCCAAAGATCCCATCATGCATATCTTCCATAATCTCAGTTGCTTCCTTCTTATCCACACAACGAAGCAAAGTTGAATCATGATTGCGCTTGTACAAAATGCCATTACTCAAAAAGAACTTAGCAGAGAACCTTCTCAGAAACTTCCTATCTTTGACAGATGCCCCTTCAGGGAACTCCTGAGATTCAAGATATCTTTTCACTTCATAGAACCAAGGCTTCTCCTCTGCCCCTTCAGTGTCAATCTCATTGCAGTATGCAGGCTTCTCAAATCTATCAATAGTAATCTTGGGAGCTTCATCATCCCAGCTGATCTCGAACATAGATGCCATGGTAGCTAGTGCATCTGCCAACTGATTCTCTCTTCGTGGAATATGTCCAAAGGTAATCTCTTTGAAATGTGGGATCAAAGACAACACATGTTCTCTGTAAGGAATGAGATTATCATGCTTGGTATCCCAATCTCCTTTAATCTGACTAACTACCAAGGCTTAATCTCCATACACATCAAGGAACTGAATCTTCATATCAATAGCAGTTTTAATACCCAGGATACATGCCTCATATTCAGCCATGTTATTGGTACAATAGAAACAAAGTCTGGCAGTAATCGGGGTATGACAACCTTCAGGGGAACTAATCACAACACCAACACCATTACCAAGTGCATTAGAAGCACCATCAAAAACCATAGTCCATTGGGATCCTTTTTCAGGTCCGTCATATTGTCCAGGTTCTTTGGTAATAATCATAATATCTTCATCAGGGAACTCAAAACTCATTGACTGGTAATCATCCACTGCTTGATGAGCCAAATGATCTGCTACAACACTTCCCTTAATGGCCTTCTGAGTAGTATACTGTATGTCATATTCTGTCAAAATCATTTGCCATCTTGCAATTCTTCCGAAGAGAGAAGGTTTCTCAAATATGTACTTGATTGGATCCATCTTTGAAATCAATAAGGTAGTATGAGTCAACATATACTGTCTTAGTCGGCGAGCAGCCCATGCCAAAGCGCAACAAGTTTTCTCGAGCAATGAGTATCTTGTTTCACAGTCGGTAAACTTTTTGCTAAGGTAGTATATTGCCTGCTCTTTTCGACCAGACTCGTCATGTTGCCCCAACACACACCCCATTGAGTTGTCTAACACTGTTAAGTACATAATCAAGGGTCTTCCATCAACTGGTGGCATCAAAATTGGAGGTTCTAGCAGATATCTCTTGATTTTATCAAAGGAAGTCTGGCACTCATCATTCCATTCCATCACCTGATCTTTCTTCAACAACTTGAAAATTGGCTCACAGATGGCAGTTAATTGGGAAATAAATCTTGCAATGTAGTTCAATCGTCCCAAGAAACCTCTAACCTCCTTCTCAGTACGGGGAGCTGGCATCTCTCGTATAGCTTTCACTTTTGCAGGATCCACTTCAATACCTTTCCACTGACAATGAAACCCAGGAGCTTACCAGATCTAACTCCAAAAGTACACTTGTTTGGGTTCAATCTCAACTTGTATTTCTTCAACCTCTCAAACAGCTTGTGCAGATGATCAAGATGTTGTTCTTCATTCTGGGATCTGGCTATCATATCATCCACATATACCTCTATCTCATGATGAATCATATCATGAAACAAAGCCACCATAGCACGCTGATATGTTGCCCCTGCATTCTTCAAACCAAATGGCATCACCTTATAGCAAAAGGTGCCCCACTGTGTAACAAATGTTGTCTTCTCCATATCTTCAGGTGCCATCTTGATCTGATTGTAACCAGAGAAACCATCCATAAAAGAGAATACCTTATGCTGAGTAGTGTTGTCTACCAGAATATCAATATGAGGAAGTGGAAAGTCATCTTTGGGGCTAGCTTTGTTCAAATCTCTGTAGTCTACACACATACGTACCTTACCATCTTTCTTAGGAACCGGTACCACATTTGCAACCCACTGAGGATAAGAAGTCACTGCTAAGAACCCTGCATTGAACTGTTTCATTACCTCTGCCTTGATCTTTTCTGACATTTCAGGACGCATACGACGAACCTTCTGCTTCTTTGGACGACAATCTTCTTTCACTGGTAAACGGTGAACCACAATGTCTGTATCCAACCCTGGCATATCTTCATAAGACCAAGCAAAGATCTCCACATAGTCACGTAACATCTGAATCAACCTGCTCTTGACACTGTCCTCTAATTCAGCCCCTATCTTGACCTCTTTTCTGTTTTCTTCAGTTCCCAGATTCACAACTTCGACTGGCTCTTCATGTGGCTGTATAGCTTTCTCTTCTTGTTGTAACAACCTAGCAAGCTCTACAGGTATTTCACAATCGTCCTCATTTCCGTCTTCAGTTTGATAGATCGGATTCTCGAAATTATAATTGGCAATAGTAGAACTGTTATCAACAGGATCCAGAGTGGATGAGGATCTGCATTTTAGTGATGTGGGTGTGTGTGAGAACACATAGCTGATAAAACAAAAATAAAAGAAAAAGAAAGACAAGGAACACAATATTTACGAAAACGAAACGTCCACTGATTTTATTGAATGAAGTATGCAAATGAAATGACAGCCCGTAACAAGCACACCATTGTGCCCCGGGTAAGGCACAAGGCTTAAGAGTTTTAATTGTTCAAGAAATTACAAACTTATTAAGCAACAACACAGTAATAGTATTTACTCCTGACTAAAGGAGATAGGGATAACATCTTCAGCTTTCCAATTATTGAGTCCAGCACCCACAGTAGGAAAAATCCAAGCATCCAGATTGTAGTCTTCATCATAGTCTCCCACAGTATTGATCTGATCTTTCATAACCCCTTGATTGGTGATACGAACAGCACGAGCACGACGAACAGCCTTCTGGGACTCTGAAGTGAAACTCAAACCAAACTTGTTAGACTTGTATGGGATATCAGGAAGCTGACCCCAAATAGTACAACCACCTTCGTCTACCACAGCCCTAGCATCATTGAGGGAGGCCATTGCCATTGTTGGAGGTTTTCTGGTGACTACAGGAACTTTCTTCACAACAGGAGGAGCTACATAATCATTAACAACCCAGGGAACCACTTCAAATGTCTGACACGGAGTTTCAATGTATTCACCTTCCATTTCCAGATACTTGAAAGTGTTTACATGGCTGACAAAGTATTCTTCTTCTCCATAGACAGTAACAACCCTTCCATCTACCGGATATCTCAACTTTTGGTGTAATGTAGAGGTTACAACACCTGCCCCATGGATCCAGGGACGACCAAGCAGACAAGAGTATGAAGGACGAATATCCATCACATAAAATGTAGCAGTAAAAACCTGGGAACCAACTTTAATTGGTAGATCAATTTCTCCATGTACTACTCTTCTAGAACCATCAAAAGCCTTCACCACAATACTACTGGGCTTCAGCACAACGTCTTCAGGACTCAGCTTATTCAGGACTTCCTTAGGCAACACATTCAGAGAGGAACCATTGTCTATCAGCACATGTGACAGGGTGGTGCCCCTGCATTCAATTGAAACATGCAAGGCCCTGTTATGATCCCTCTTGGCAGGGGTCAAATCAGCATCAGAAAATCCTAACCCATTATCATAGGTCAGGTGGGCAACACAATTCTCAAACTGGTCAACAGAAATGGCATTGGGCACATGAGCAGTCTTCAGAAACTTGATCAAGGACTTGGCATGAGCCTCAGAACATAACAACAAGGACAGCATAGAAATCTTTGAGGGAGTATGCCCCAATTGATCAACAATGTCATAATCACTCTTGCGAATGATTTTCAATACTTCTTCCATCTGCTTAGAGAGATCATCAGCAGCTGGCACATCAGTAGATACAGGCTCAATAACAGGACCTTTGCCCCGAGCATCAGTGGTGGAAGTAGCAGCAGGAGTAACTGCATTCTTAGAAGTAACTGGAGATGAGAAGACTCTTCCACTACGTGTGATCTTACTAGATCCAGCAATATTATCAATGTCAACAGGCACATCAGCTAAAGGCTCCTGCTTAACACCATGGATGTAGACATCAGACCCATAGTGCCAAGGCACAGCTTTGTCAGACGTATACGGAATAGGACCAGGAGTAGTAATGATCAGAGGAGCCACTCTGGCTTCAGCAACAACTTTCACAGGGCCTTCAGCAGTGATCTTGATTGGACCCTGATGGGTGATTTTAATAGGTCTCTTTGAAGTGATTCTTACCGGTACTTTGTCAACCATATCAACCTCTTCAACCCTCCTACCTTGAGTCAGATGATCCACCATACTTTCTACAGACGACGGAGTCCTCTCAAACACTATAGTATACTTATCCATGAGACGTTGAATTCCATCTCTCAATATGAAGCAACTATCCGGCTTATAAGTACAGTACAAACAATCTTCACGACAACCTGGAAAGATCCCAACTTGTACTAACCTCTTTTTGATAACAGACAATGGTGTGTTCAACTCCATAACTGAATAGACATGCAGGTCTTCATCAATGGCATTGACAGTCTTCTCGTGATTTGGCATTGGAGCAGTAATCACATTTGGAGTACCCGGAGGGTCAAACTCAATCTCTCCAGCCTCGATCATATCTTGAATTTTGTTCTTCAAGACCCAGCAGTTATTAGTATCATGACCCTGACAGTTTGAATGATATGCACACCGTGCATTGGGATTGTACCTGGGTGAGGTAACATTAGGATTCTGAGGAGCCTCCTTCAAAGTAATGAGTTCAGCTTTCAACAAATGTTGCAATGCCTGAGCCAGTGACATGTTGATCTTTGTGAACTGCCTTCTAGCCCTCTGTTGGTTGCCCTGTGGCTGCTCTGTTGTTGCAGGAGTTGGATTTGAAATATGGACTGCACTAACAGACTGATGCCTTCTATTACGATCAGGCTGACCATAAACAGCATTGGATTCCTTCTTCCCAGTGGGAGGCTTCTTTGCAGCACCTGATGAAGAAGTACCCACATGGATCTTGCCATTCTTTATACCATTCTCTACTCGCTCTCCTGTCATGATCAACTCAGTGAAGCCAGATGATGAGCTTCCAATGAGATGACTGTAAAACGGACCATTCAGCGTACACATGAACATATCAACCAATTCCCTGTCAGTCAAAGGGGGTTGAAATCTTCCAGCTAAATCTCTCCACTTTTGAGCATACTCTTTAAAACTTTCTTTGGCACCCATAGACATGCTCTGAAGCTGCATGCGAGTGGGGGCTAAGTCAGCATTGTATTGATACTGCTTATAGAAAGCTTCAACAAGATCATTCCAGTCTCTGATGTTGGCACTCTCTAACTGATAATACCACTCCAACTGAGCTCCTGATAAGCTCTCTTGAAAAAAGTGGATCCACAACTTCTTGTCAGCAGTGTGAGGTTGGATCCTTCTGACATAAGACCTCAAATGCAGCTTGGGACAAGAGACCCCATCATAAACTACAAAGGTAGGAACCTTGAAACCAATGGGTATAACAACCCCAGATATCAGACTCAAATCCTCAAAATCCAGCCCAGATGATTTCTGCAACTCCATGGCATTCATCCTATCTACCAGCATCTTGAATTTGTCTTCATTAGGCTCATGGTAGTAATTAGCCTCAGAATCAGAGTCCCCCATAGTGTTGTGGAGACTGCCTCCCTCTTTCTCAGATTCCTCAGATTCATAGTCTTCAACCTGCTCTTTGGTCTTGACAGGCCCTTTGAACCTCCTTCCCATGTTGAGCAGGCCCCCTGACCTTCTAGTCTTCTTAGTCTTCTTGGCCAGCAGCGTCTTCAATTCATCCTGCCCCTTGGATAGGTTCAGGATCAGCTCTTGGAACTGTGCATTTTGTGCCTGGAGATCCTTAATTGATTGTTCAAGAGCCATTGCTGAAATAAACAGCGAGAAGATGAGAAACCTGTGCACAAATAAACCTGTGATGTAATGAGATGATATGTGAATGTATATGCAATGTTTTCAAGGACCGCAGGATTTAAATTTGCTTAAACAAACAAGAAGGTAAACTTTTATTAGTAATAAACTTGTTTTGCCTCTTGGGCTTACAAAGTGAAGTGCAATAAATACAAGAGATGGGGTTTTAAGTCTCCCATGGACGTTTCCTCTTTGTGTTGAGGTATGAATTGAGGTTCCGTTCCTCGTGAAGTTGCTTTGTTAGTTCCAGGATTCTTTCTTGGCTTGCTTTGTAATGAGCCTCGAAAGTATCCCTTTGCTCCTTCAGTTGGATCCATGATCTCTGCAAGTCTTCCATATCAGTAGGCATGTCTGGGTGAAGGATGGTATAAGCAGTGTCTCCTTCAGCAACAGGTTCCATGGTAACTGGTAGGACGGCAGGATATGGCATCATGAGAGTCTGAGCACGAGATCGCACCCATCTGAGATAAGCCTCCATAGGAATAGTGTACTTAGGCTCCAGTGTCTTGCTGTCAACCCTGTTTACTTTTCCCCAAGCTCGTATGAATCTCTGACGGTAACCTTGAAGATCGTTGTCGTAATCAAATACAATGCCCTGAATCAACATGTCATGTGGACCATCACTCCGAGCGTAACCAAACTGTCGTAAAGCTAGAGAGGGGTTGTAGGTGATGCCTCCTCTTATGCCTAGAAGTGGCACATTAGGAAACTCCCCACAACGGTCAATGATGGTGACATTCTCCATAGATCTGGAGCACCAATGGATATCTGAATGTGAGAGTGACATAATCCTCTTGGACCATCTGAACCCTTGCTCATTCTTCATTGCTGAGCGAGGAAGGTGAGAAATAAACCACCTAGAAAGTAAAGGTATGCAGCACATCAAAGTTCCTCTTGCCCTTGTAGTACGAGTATGGAGAGAATGTAGGATGTCTCCAAGCAATGTAGGCACTGGATTGTGACTCAGGAATATGTTGATGGCATGAACGTCTATGAACTGATCTGGATTGGGGAACAATACTAAGCCATATATCAGCAAGGCTAAGATCTCCTCAAAAGCATCATAGCTCATGGCCTTCAAGAACAACTGAGCTTTCTCTATCAACACCTTGGCAAGAATACCCTTGACTCTGCTTCTCGTCTCTAGAACAATGTCAGACTTCTTCAGATGTAGAGCTGCAGCAATAACCTCTGGTTTAAGCTCCTTCTCCAAGCCTGTGAAGGGTCTTTGATCAAGAACAGGTATACCCAGAAGTTTAGAGAACTCCTCCATGGTTGGAACCAGCTGATAATCAGGGAATGTAAAGCAATGGTGCTTAGGGTCAAAGAACTGAAACAGGACACTCATCATGTCTTCATTGAACCCTGAAGTGACTAGATCCAATAGGTGACCATGTCTCTTGATGAACTGGGAATGATCAGACACTTGAGAAACCAACTCTTTAAGTTTAGCAGGTATGCCCACAAAGTTGATCCTGATGGTGTTTCTACGAGCAGAAGCCATGACCTACAACAAAGAACAAAGATAAATCCTTTGGTCCTTGAAATGGTTAGTGAAAATGCTATGCTTATGATGCATGATGATGTCATGATTTTATGCTCAATCACAAACATGTGGCACACACAAACAAGTCACACAATAGCCCTAGGTTTAAAGGCTTGCATGAGGTTCAAAGGTAAGTACCCTCCCCTGAAGTTAGATGGTTCATCCTGTCCTACAAAAGTAACCAGGTTCTAAGGGATCTCAATATCATTGATCCTTCACAAGGGTGGTTGTTCAGTAGGCAACTTACTTGCCAACCAAAACCCTCCAAGTTTAGAATCTCAATGAGTGTAGTATCGAGTATCAACCAACTTCAGTCTGCACCAAAGTCGGTTATCTCACTACTTTTCTAAAGGCCAAGATGGGATAACTAGGGTTCTAAAAGTTAGTTAGTGTATTGACAACATATGGCAGCCTCATATTATCCTCAACTTGACTTAAGGAACATAAGCACCAACCAAGAAGTCGCACTAACTATGGCCACCAGATCAACCGTATCGATATACGTCGTACAGTTTCCTTGGTCTATTTCCATTTACCTAAGGTACACTAGATCCGGGTTAGGACCTTTCACACATAAGAGCACCCCAACAAGATAATATAAAGCAAACAAGGCAAACAATTTTAAAGTGATCTAATTCCTAAGGGCACCCCTCTTAAATTTAATATCCCCAGCAGAGTCGCCAGTTCTGTAACACGGTGGGAGAACTGACTTTAGTTATGTTGCGGATAGCAAGAGTCGCCACCGACTTTTATTTTATCCAAAGGAAAGGCATAAAAGAACAGGAAAGACCTTTTAAAAGAATATGAGAGATCATAACACGGTATAAAAACAAGAATATCACCAGAAGACACTGCTTTGCTCCAAGCAATGTACTTAGCAGTGTCTTCTCGGATACTTCCTAACTCATTTGGGGCAATCAGGACAAGATTCAACTATGTTTAAGCAGCCAGAGGCAGATCTCCTCATCTATCTGAAGTGCCAAGGGTAACATTACAAAGTTCATAATGCCAAGGGCATAGTCACTGTTTCCCAGTCAAGAGGCATACCAAGTTACTGTTCAATTCAGTTAGGGCAATTAGGTCCAGACTCAGCTGTGCTTAATAACCAGGGGCATTTTTCCTCATACAGTTGAATTACCAAAGGTGACATTACAGAGTTCACAATGCCAGGGGCATATGCTTATGGGGTATTCTGCTCGTTTCTCTTGAGGTAGCTCACTACAGATACTTCCATTATGGGACAATTCATCCTCAACCAAGGGGCAATGCTTTCTCTTCAAATTTAATACCTGGAACATATATGGTCCATTACAGTTTGAAGACACATTCCTCTCATTGTATTACCTTGATATTGGATTCTCAGCTGAAACCATGATGGAAATTAGTTGTCTACGCCAGTAGTATCAGATGGTGTCAATATCATGTATTCAGATCCAGCTATGAGGATTTATGGGAAGGTACTCAGGAAAGTTAAAGAATTTCAGGAGCTATAGATCCAATTGGTTGTACACTCTCCAAGTTGAAACAATTCTGCTTTCAAATTCAGCTTTACTTTTCCCTCTGAGTCCAGATTTACTTTTACTCTAGCAAAAGCGTCCATTGGTTGTGTTTGAATGTATTATGCTTTTGAATATGATTGATGTTTACCAGAAATGCATGAAAATGCAGTAATAGTATTTACTAAGGACGAACGAGGGAAGGATTTCAACGAAGCTTCGCCGGTTCATTTTTACAAGACAGTTACAAACCCTCAGTAGGACGAATCCATCTTCATAAAGTCTCATTTCCCCTGGAATTTATATCCATCTCTTTTATCCTCATACGGATATACGGGAATTTACTTTCCAATAAGAGTACGACGAACGAAGACGGGGGTTATATCTACCCTACTATCAAACGAAGACGAAGGTTATGTATACCTTACTATCCCCAACAGAGTCGCCAGTTCTGTAACACGGTGGGAGAACTGACTTTAGTTATGTTGCGGATAGCAAGAGTCGCCACCGACTTTTATTTTATCCAAAGGAAAGGCATAAAAGAACAGGAAAGACCTTTTAAAAGATTTTTTTGGGTCCGGGGGGTAGGTTATGTAAAGGGAAGGTATTAGCACCCTTTACATCCATGGTTATCCATGGACTCTTAGTTACTTAGCTCACTTTAAATTGTTTTTGAAAATGTGAAGTGTGTGAATAGAAATTTTCATAAGAGTTTGATAATGATCCATGTACGGATGCGTAAAAAACTTGTGTTTGAAAATTGTTTGAAATTTGTAAAGTGTTTGAGAAGTTTTTGAATAGTGAGCAAGTAACTATGAGGAACCTACCCTAAAGTTTAAGTCTTTCTGTTCTTTATCCTTTAAATGGTAAGACTATCCCTATTATTAAGGAATAGGTAGTCATTACCTTGGATGTAAGGGACAAATGAGGGACATTTGTTTAATGAAGGCAACTGTAGGGTGTATTAAGCATTTTGGAGGGACTGTCATCATTGTTCGAAAGGGACAAGATCTTTATAAAAGGCAACCATTAAGGGACTTGATCTTTGATTATTAAGGGACTAGATGACTTTTCTTTTAAGGGACTTTTGCTTTATACACCCTACTTGACCTTTTTGAATAGGCAACAATGAGAGGCAACCCTAGAAAGTGAGATGGCGATCAAAGATCGACTTATGTGTGTGAGTGTCCAATTTAATATTTATCTTATAATTTAAATGATCTAAATTCAATTTTAAATACAAATAGTTTTCGCTCCCTATTTACTAACCATAGCATAAGAAATAAATAATTTAAAATTTACATCCAGAAACAATTACAACAATGATAAATAAACAATATAAATAAATAAAGCAAAAGATATAATAATAGTAAAAATTGTGTTAGTGAAATAATAATAATAATAATAAATCACAATGGGGTTAGTAATAATGATAATAATAAATCACAATATATCTAAATGGGGTTAGTAATAATAAAATAGATATGAAAATAAATAGCATTAATGATAAAATAAATAAGAATATTAGCATAATAATTAAAAGATCAAATTTTTATGAACAATTATTATTTAAGATTAAGAAGAAAATATAAACAATTAATTATCATAAAGTTTTAAATGCTATAAAAATTAAGTTAATTATAAACATATTATGAAAATAAATTATATTAGATTAACAAGTTTTAATTATTTTTTAAACATATATTAAAAATTATTTACATGCAAGAATTAAATTATGAAGAAATTATAGAATATATATATATTATGAAAATAGGATTAATTATAATTGAATAACCATATAATTATATTCACAAAAATTAAATTATCAATTTTTAATTAATTTAACATAACCTAGAATTATTTACACATAGAAAAATGCATAATTAAAATTGACAAATAAATTAAAAGTCATAATTAAATTGAATAAGAAAATTAGGGTTTGACTATTTAGAAAATATATTTGAGTTTATTTCTTAATTAGAATATAGACAAAGATTTATGACAAATAAATAAATAAAGAAAGAAATAGTATTTACAATTAGGGTTCATAAAAAATAATTAGGTTTTAAAAATATTTTAGGGTTTATGAAAATTAGGATTTATATATATAATTAGGTTTTATGAATTAATCTAAATACAATTAATTAATTTATAAATAATAAAATAAATGTTAGATAATTTTAATAAAGTTTAAATTTTAACAAGATTTTAAATTATAAATAGGAAAATAGTAATAACATTTTTACTTCAATATTTATACATTAATTAAATATAATATAAATAAATTAAATGAAATAAGGAAAAAAATGAGAAAAAGGGACTTACCTGGGGCTGGGATTCGAACCCAGGCCCTAGGCTTCAATCTTTGAGTACTGCCTCCACAACCACCAGACCATCATGCGTTTGGTGAACATGGAATGAGTATTGATGATTATATTTTAAGCCTGAAAAACATAAGGGAAATAAAGCAAAAAAAATGTTGGAGGTGGGATTCGAACCCTTGTCTTGACTTCCATTCACGCGCATGCTTGCCATCTGAGCCATTGCTACATAATTGAAATATAATAGAAAACAATTCATAATAAAATAAACGTGTTATTCAAATCAGAATTTCGCGCCAAGGGTTTTCTTCTTCCTCAAGACCTGCGAAAACACTTGCGAAATCACATACGAAATTTCCTGCGAATTTCCAAAACCAGAAACCTACGTTTTTTGAACCATCATGCAAACCATCATAATAACAAAAATTAGTAACCCAGATCAATTGTACAAAGTTCATACGTCACAGCCATGGTCTTAGAATTTGTTTTAAGGTCCTAAATGCTTGGTTCCCGTTTTGAAGCTCCAAACCCTAGCAATGGCAAAATTCGATACAGTCCACAATAACTGAATTAATCCATTCAAAAAGCTTCTAAACATCACAACAAACACAAATCTATAATTAGTTTTCAATATCAAAGCATAAATCAATCAAATCGAAAAAACTTAGAATATGAAAGGGATGCATTCGGTTTGTGCGAATTAGGGCATGAATGGACAATGTTATTATCCAGAATTGATCTATGAACTCCAAGGAACAAGTTGCAACCTTTGGTTTGTCTTGAAAGTAGCTCTAGGTATCAAACCGAATTTGTGTTCTTAGGATGAATTTTGAAACTTTGTTCTTACCTTTGGAGGCTCAAATTTTCCTCTTCTTCTTTCTTATTGCCAAGTCTCGAACTGTGTTTCACAGGGTTGACGAATTAACTTCTAACCAAGTGACTTCACAGGAAACAGGCTTTGTTAGTGCCTACATTGCTTGGAGACATCCTACATTCTCTCCATACTCGTACTACAAGGGCAAGAGGAACTTTGATGTGCTGCATACCTTTACTTTCTAGGTGGTTTATTTCTCACCTTCCTCGCTCAGCAATGAAGAATGAGCAAGGGTTCAGATGGTCCAAGAGGATTATGTCACTCTCACATTCAGATATCCATTGGTGCTCCAGATCTATGGAGAATGTCACCATCATTGACCGTTGTGGGGAGTTTCCTAATGTGCCACTTCTAGGCATAAGAGGAGGCATCACCTACAACCCCTCTCTAGCTTTACGACAGTTTGGTTACGCTCGGAGTGATGGTCCACATGACATGTTGATTCAGGGCATTGTATTTGATTACGACAACGATCTTCAAGGTTACCGTCAGAGATTCATACGAGCTTGGGGAAAAGTAAATAGGGTTGACAGCAAGACACTGGAGCCTAAGTACACTATTCCTATGGAGGCTTATCTCAGATGGGTGCGATCTCGTGCTCAGACTCTCATGATGCCATATCCTGCCGTCCTACCAGTTACCATGGAACCTGTTGCTGAAGGAGACACTGCTTATACCACCCTTCACCCAGACATGCCTACTGATATGGAAGACTTGCAGAGATCATGGATCCAACTGAAGGAGCAAAGGGATACTTTCGAGGCTCATTACAAAGCAAGCCAAGAAAGAATCCTGGAACTAACAAAGCAACTTCACGAGGAACGGAACCTCAATTCATACCTCAACACAAAGAGGAAACGTCCATGGGAGACTTAAAACCCCATCTCTTGTATTTATTGCACTTCACTTTGTAAGCCCAAGAGGCAAAACAAGTTTATTACTAATAAAAGTTTACCTTCTTGTTTGTTTAAGCAAATTTAAATCCTGCGGTCCTTGAAAACATTGCATATACATTCACATATCATCTCATTACATCACAGGTTTATTTGTGCACAGGTTTCTCATCTTCTCGCTGTTTATTTCAGCAATGGCTCTTGAACAATCAGTTAAGGATCTCCAGGAACAAAATGCACAGTTCCAAGAGCTGATCCTGAACCTATCCAAGGGGCAGGATGAATTGAAGACGCTGCTGGCCAAGAAGACTAAGAAGACTAGAAGGTCAGGGGGCCTGCTCAACATGGGAAGGAGGTTCAAAGGGCCTGTCAAGACCAAAGAGCAGGTTGAAGACTATGAATCTGAGGAATCTGAGAAAGAGGGAGGCAGTCTCCACAACACTATGGGGGACTCTGATTCTGAGGCTAATTACTACCATGAGCCTAATGAAGACAAATTCAAGATGCTGGTAGATAGGATGAATGCCATGGAGTTGCAGAAATCATCTGGGCTGGATTTTGAGGATTTGAGTCTGATATCTGGGGTTGTTATACCCATTGGTTTCAAGGTTCCTACCTTTGTAGTTTATGATGGGGTCTCTTGTCCCAAGCTGCATTTGAGGTCTTATGTCAGAAGGATCCAACCTCACACTGCTGACAAGAAGTTGTGGATCCACTTTTTTCAAGAGAGCTTATCAGGAGCTCAGTTGGAGTGGTATTATCAGTTAGAGAGTGCCAACATCAGAGACTGGAATGATCTTGCTGAAGCTTTCTATAAGCAGTATCAATACAATGCTGACTTAGCCCCCACTCGCATGCAGCTTCAGAGCATGTCTATGGGTGCCAAAGAAAGTTTTAAAGAGTATGCTCAGAAGTGGAGAGATTTAGCTGGAAGAGTTCAACCCCCTTTGACTGACAGGGAATTGGTTGATATGTTCATGTGTACGCTGAATGGTCCGTTTTACAGTCATCTCATTGGAAGCTCATCATTTGGCTTCACTGAGTTGATCATGACAGGAGAGCGAGTAGAGAATGGTATAAAGAATGGCAAGATCCATGTGGGTACTTCTTCATCAGGTGCTGCAAAGAAGCCTCCCACTGGGAAGAAGGAATCCAATGCTGTTTATGGTTAGCCTGATCGTAATAGAAGGTATCAGTCTGTTAGTGCAGTCCATATTTCAAATCCAACTCCTGCAACAACAGAGCAGCCACAGGGCAACCAACAGAGGGCTAGAAGGCAGTTCACAAAGATCAACATGTCACTGGCTCAGGCATTGCAACATTTGTTGAAAGCTGAACTCATTACTTTGAAGGAGGCTCCTCAGAATCCTAATGTTACCTCACCCAGGTACAATCCCAATGCACGGTGTGCATATCATTCAAACTGTCAGGGTCATGATACTAATAACTGCTGGGTCTTGAAGAACAAAATTCAAGATATGATCGAGGCTGGAGAGATTGAGTTTGACCCTCCGGGTACTCCAAATGTGATTACTGCTCCAATGCCAAATCACGAGAAGACTGTCAATGCCATTGATGAAGACCTGCATGTCTATTCAGTTATGGAGTTGAACACACCATTGTCTGTTATCAAAAAGAGGTTAGTACAAGTTGGGATCTTTCCAGGTTGTCGTGAAGATTGTTTGTACTGTACTTATAAGCCGGATAGTTGCTTCATATTGAGAGATGGAATTCAACGTCTCATGGATAAGTATACTATAGTGTTTGAGAGGACTCCGTCGTCTGTAGAAAGTATGGTGGATCATCTGACTCAAGGTAGGAGGGTTGAAGAGGTTGATATGGTTGACAAAGTACCGGTAAGAATCACTTCAAAGAGACCTATTAAAATCACCCATCAGGGTCCAATCAAGATCACTGCTGAAGGCCCTGTGAAAGTTGTTGCTGAAGCCAGAGTGGCTCCTCTGATCATTACTACTCCTGGTCCTATTCCGTATACGTCTGACAAAGCTGTGCCTTGGCACTATGGGTCTGATGTCTACATCCATGGTGTTAAGCAGGAGCCTTTAGCTGATGTGCCTGTTGACATTGATAATATTGCTGGATCTAGTAAGATCACACGTAGTGGAAGAGTCTTCTCATCTCCAGTTACTTCTAAGAATGCAGTTACTCCTGCTGCTACTTCCACCACTGATGCTCGGGGCAAAGGTCCTGTTATTGAGCCTGTATCTACTGATGTGCCAGCTGCTGATGATCTCTCTAAGCAGATGGAAGAAGTATTGAAAATCATTCGCAAGAGTGATTATGACATTGTTGATCAATTGGGGCATACTCCCTCAAAGATTTCTATGCTGTCCTTGTTGTTATGTTCTGAGGCTCATGCCAAGTCCTTGATCAAGTTTCTGAAGACTGCTCATGTGCCCAATGCCATTTCTGTTGACCAGTTTGAGAATTGTGTTGCCCACCTGACCTATGATAATGGGTTAGGATTTTCTGATGCTGATTTGACCCCTGCCAAGAGGGATCATAACAGGGCCTTGCATGTTTCAATTGAATGCAGGGGCACCACCCTGTCACATGTGCTGATAGACAATGGTTCCTCTCTGAATGTGTTGCCTAAGGAAGTCCTGAATAAGCTGAGTCTTGAAGACGCTGTGCTGAAGCCCAGTAGTATTGTGGTGAAGGCTTTTGATGGTTCTAGAAGAGTAGTACATGGAGAAATTGATCTACCAATTAAAGTTGGTTCCCAGGTTTTTACTGCTACATTTTATGTGATGGATATTCGTCCTTCATACTCTTGTCTGCTTGGTCGTCCCTGGATCCATGGGGCAGGTGCTGTAACCTCTACATTACACCAAAAGTTGAGATATCCGGTAGATGGAAGGGTTGTTACTGTCTATGGAGAAGAAGAATACTTTGTCAGCCATGTAAACACTTTCAAGTATCTGGAAATGGAAGGTGAATACATTGAAACTCCGTGTCAGACATTTGAAGTGGTTCCCTGGGTTGTTAATGATTATGTAGCTCCTCCTGTTGTGAAGAAAGTTCCTGTAGTCACCAGAAAACCTCCAACAATGGCAATGGCCTCCCTCAATGATGCTAGGGCTGTGGTAGACGAAGGTGGTTGTACTATTTGGGGTCAGCTTCCTGATATCCCATACAAGTCTAACAAGTTTGGTTTGGGTTTCACTGCAGAATCCCAGAAGGCTGTTCGTCGTGCTCGTGCTGTTCGTATCACCAATCAAGGGGTTATGAAAGATCAGATCAATACTGTGGGAGACTATGATGAAGACTACAATCTGGATGCTTGGATTTTTCCTACTGTGGGTGCTGGACTCAATAATTGGAAAGCTGAAGATGTTATCCCTATCTCCTTTAGTCAGGAGTAAATACTATTACTGTGTTGTTGCTTTTTAAGTTTGTAATTTCTTGAACAATTAAAACTCTTAAGCCTTGTGCCTTACCCGGGGCACAATGGTGTGCTTGTTACGGGCTGTCATTTCATTTGCATACTTCATTCAATAAAATCAGTGGACGTTTCGTTTTCGTAAATATTGTGTTCCTTGTCTTTCTTTTTCTTTTATTTTTGTTTTATCAGCTATGTGTTCTCACACACACCCACATCACTAAAATGCAGATCCTCATCCACTCTGGATCCTGTTGATAACAGTTCTACTATTGCCAATTATAATTTCGAGAATCCGATCTATCAAACTGAAGACGGAAATGAGGACGATTGTGAAATACCTGTAGAGCTTGCTAGGTTGTTACAACAAGAAGAGAAAGCTATACAGCCACATGAAGAGCCAGTCGAAGTTGTGAATCTGGGAACTGAAGAAAACAGAAAAGAGGTCAAGATAGGGGCTGAATTAGAGGACAGTGTCAAGAGCAGGTTGATTCAGATGTTACGTGACTATGTGGAGATCTTTGCTTGGTCTTATGAAGATATGCCAGGGTTGGATACAGACATTGTGGTTCACCGTTTACCAGTGAAAGAAGATTGTCGTCCAAAGAAGCAGAAGGTTCGTCGTATGCGTCCTGAAATGTCAGAAAAGATCAAGGCAGAGGTAATGAAACAGTTCAATGCAGGGTTCTTAGCAGTGACTTCTTATCCTCAGTGGGTTGCAAATGTGGTACCGGTTCCTAAGAAAGATGGTAAGGTACGTATGTGTGTAGACTACAGAGATTTGAACAAAGCTAGCCCCAAAGATGACTTTCCACTTCCTCATATTGATATTCTGGTAGACAACACTGCTCAGCATAAGGTATTCTCTTTTATGGATGGTTTCTCTGGTTACAATCAGATCAAGATGGCACCTGAAGATATGGAGAAGACAACATTTGTTACACAGTGGGGCACCTTTTGCTATAAGGTGATGCCATTTGGTTTGAAGAATGCAGGGGCAACATATCAGCGTGCTATGGTGGATTTGTTTCATGATATGATTCATCATGAGATAGAGGTATATGTGGATGATATGATAGCCAGATCCCAGAATGAAGAACAACATCTTGATCATCTGCACAAGCTGTTTGAGAGGTTGAAGAAATACAAGTTGAGATTGAACCCAAACAAGTGTACTTTTGGAGTTAGATCTGGTAAGCTCCTGGGTTTCATTGTCAGTGGAAAAGGTATTGAAGTGGATCCTGCAAAAGTGAAAGCTATACGAGAGATGCCAGCTCCCCGTACTGAGAAGGAGGTTAGAGGTTTCTTGGGACGATTGAACTACATTGCAAGATTTATTTCCCAATTAACTGCCATCTGTGAGCCAATTTTCAAGTTGTTGAAGAAAGATCAGGTGATGGAATGGAATGATGAGTGCCAGACTGCCTTTGATAAAATCAAGAGATATCTGCTAGAACCTCCAATTTTGATGCCACCAGTTAATGGAAGACCCTTGATTATGTACTTAACAGTGTTAGACAACTCAATGGGGTGTGTGTTGGGGCAACATGACGAGTCTGGTCGAAAAGAGCAGGCAATATACTACCTTAGCAAAAAGTTTACCGACTGTGAAACAAGATACTCACTGCTCGAGAAAACTTGCTGCGCTTTGGCATGGGCTGCTCGCCGACTAAGACAGTATATGTTGACTCATACTACCTTATTGATTTCAAAGATGGATCCAATCAAGTACATATTTGAGAAACCTTCTCTCTCCGGAAGAATTGCAAGATGGCAAATGATTTTGACAGAATATGACATACAGTATACTACTCAGAAGGCCATTAAGGGAAGTGTTGTAGCAGATCATTTGGCTCATCAAGCAGTGGATGATTACCAGTCAATGAGTTTTGAGTTCCCTGATGAAGATATTATGATTATTACCAAAGAACCTGGACAATATGACGGACCTGAATAAGGATCCCGATGGACTATGGTTTTTGATGGTGCTTCTAATGCACTTGGTAATGGTGTTGGTGTTGTGATTAGTTCCCCTGAAGGTTGTCATACCCCGATTACTGCCAGACTTTGTTTCTATTGTACCAATAACATGGCTGAATATGAGGCATGTATCCTGGGTATTAAAACTGCTATTGATATGAAGATTCAGTTCCTTGATGTGTATGGAGATTCAGCCCTGGTAGTTAGTCAAATTAAAGGAGATTGGGATACCAAGCATGATAATCTCATTCCTTACAGAGAACATGTGTTGTCTTTGATCCCACATTTCAAAGAGATTACCTTTGGACATATTCCACGAAGAGAGAATCAGTTGGCAGATGCACTAGCTACCATGGCATCTATGTTCGAGATCAGCTGGGATGATGAAGCTCCCAAGATTACTATTGATAGATTTGAGAAGCCTGCATACTGCAATGAGATTGACACTGAAGGGGCAGAGGAGAAGCCTTGGTTCTATGAAGTGAAAAGATATCTTGAATCTCAGGAGTTCCCTGAAGGGGCATCTGTCAAAGATAGGAAGTTTCTGAGAAGGTTCTCTGCTAAGTTCTTTTTGAGTAATGGCATTTTGTACAAGCGCAATCATGATTCAACTTTGCTTCGTTGTGTGGATAAGAAGGAAGCAACTGAGATTATGGAAGATATGCATGATGGGATCTTTGGCACTCATTCTAGTGGTCATACTATGGCAAAGAAGATATTGAGAGCAGGTTACTATTGGTCCACCATGGAAGCTGATTGCTATCAACACTCCAGAACTTGTCACAAGTGTCAAATTTATGCTGATAAAGTCCATGTACCTCCATCGCCATTGAATGTGTTGACTGCTCCTTGGCCCTTTGCCATGTGGGGCATTGATATGATTGGTGAGATCAAGCCTACTGCTTCTAATGGGCATCGTTTCATCCTGGTTGCTATTTATTATTTCACGAAGTGGGTAGAGGCAGCTTCATTTGCATCTAATGTGGTGGCTCGATTCATTAAGAATAATCTCATATGTAGGTATGGCATCCCTGAAAGGATTATCACTGACAATGGCTCTAATCTGAACAACACTATGATTACTGATCTCTGCACGCAGTTCAAGATTAAGCATCACAACTCTTCTCCGTATCGTCCAAAGATGAATGGGGCAGTTGAAGCTGCTAATAAGAACATTAAGAAGATTGTACAGAAGATGACTGTTACTTACAAGGATTGGCATGAGATGTTACCATTTGCTCTTCATGGTTATCGTACTACAATACGTACTTCAACAGGGGCAACCCCATTCTCTTTAGTCTATGGTATGGAAGCAGTTCTGCCCATTGAAGTTCAGATTCCCTCCTTGAGAATTATGAAGGATGCAGGCTTGGATGAAGATGAATGGATTCAGACTCGACTGGACCGGATAAATTTGATTGATGAGAAAAGGTTGGCAGCAGTTTGTCATGGCCAGATGTACCAAAAACGAATGATCAAAGCTTTTAACAAGAAGGTTAAGCCAAAGGTATATCAGGCTGGTGACTTGGTAATCAAGCGTATCATATTACCACAGGGTGATCCTAGGGGCAAGTGGACTCCAACATATGAAGGACCATTTGTAGTTAAGACAGTATTCTCAGGAGGTGCCATGATACTCACTACTATGGATGGTGAAGATTTCCCACAACCTGTAAACGCAGACATAGTTAAAAAATACTACGCATAAAAAGAGACCCGCTAGGTTGACTGGCCTAGGCAAAAGTAAGGGCATCCCGGCAAACCAAAAGGGTTTGGGCAAAAATTAGGGATATATATGAAAAGATGTACACCCGGCAAGTCGAAAACCTGAAAAGGCGGCTTGGGCAAAAAAGGGTATCCCGGTGGATTGAAAACCTGAAAGGGCAATCCAGGCAAAAGTTAGGGATTAAAGCGTATGACTATGTCTCGTTTGGATCACCCATGAAACTGCAACCAGTTGTGTTACTTACTCAAGTTCGAACAGATAAAGCTCAATTCAATCGTTTCCGTCTCAACAGCAGAAGATGAGATACTTGAAGATAATGGCAATAGTAGAATTGAAACTCAATAGGATTATTTCCCACATAGCTGATTTTCCTTGTTTTGTAAAAAAAACTTTATGACAAAATCCTCTTATTAGGGTTTATGTCTCCTTGTACAAACTTACCCGTGTATGGGTCACTTTTGATATAAATAAATTCCATCTTTTGAATCCAGATTTACTTTTACCCTATTTACATAAGCGAAACGTCCATTGGTTGTGTTTGAATGTATGTATGCTTTTGAATATGATTGATGTTTACCAAAAATGCATGTATGCTTTTAATATGATTGATGTTTACCAGAAATGCATGAAAATGCAGTAATAGTATTTACTAAGGACGAACGAGGGAAGGATTTCAACGAAGCTTCACCGGTTCATCTTTACAAGACAGTCACAAAACCCTCAGTAGGACGAATCTATCTTCATAAAGTCTCATCTCCCCTGGAATCTATATCCATCTCTTTTATCCTCATACGGATATACGGGAATTTACTTTCCAATAAGGGTACGACGAACGAAGACGGGATATATACCCTACTATCAAACGAAGACGAAGGTTATCTATACCTTACTATCCTCAGCATACGGGAGGTTATATATACCCTACTATCCCCAGCAGACGGGAGGTTATATATACATTGCTATCCCCAGCAGACGGAAGGTTATGTATACCTCATCATCAAACAAGACGGGGACGAGTTCCTCATATTCTTCAGCAACGAATCGGGATTTATTTTCCCTGGCCAGCAGTTGTTACATGAAGATATCCAGACGCTTCTGGCAGTGTCATATCATACATACATCATTTACATCATACCATAACATACATATCCATAGATACATAATACATTACTTAAGTGCATCATATCATACATGCATACATAATGCAAAAACTAATATTATTATACAAATGCTACCTTGTTTCAGGTTATTTATCCAGCAAACAAAACTTATGATCATCAGGATTGCTTCATCCTCCTGAAAACTTCTAGTACATCAGGACTGCTTTATCCTCCTGAAAACTTATCATCTCTCAAGACTGCTTCATCCTCTTGGGAACATATTACTACGTCAGGACTGCTTCATCCTCCTGAAAATTCCTAGTACATCAGGATTGCTTCATCCTCCTGAAAACTTATCATCTCTCAAGACTGCTTCATCCTCTTGGGAACATATTACTACGTCAGGACTGCTTCTTCCTCTTGAAAATTCCTAGTACATCAGGATTGCTTCATCCTCCTGAAAACTTATCATCTCTCAAGATTGCTTCATCCTCTTGGGAACATATTACTACACCCGGACTGCTTCATCCTCCTGACAGCTATTATCATTACTTCAGGACTGCTTTATCCTCCTGAAAACTCCTATTACATCAGGATTGCTCCATCCTCCTGAAAGCACATCATGATATCAGGATTGCTTCATCCTCCTGAAAGTATACTATCAAATACATCAGGATTGCTTCATCCTCCTAAAAACACATTACTACATCAGGACTGCTTCATCCTCCTGACAAGCTATCATCTTATACCTCAGGATTGCTCCATCCTCCTGACAGCTATCATTATACCTCCATATTTTGGACTGCTTTATCCTCCGAGATATGTGTCTGAAAAACTTTCCTCCAAGTGGCATCTTTAAGCCCACTCAATCAGATTCAACTAGCCATCTGTACCACTTTATGCACTGGTGAGTGCAAATTTTTGGGCTTTCGTGTTCAATCCCCTTCAACCTTCCAGGTCACGACTGGCAAACATACCAATCTAACCCCTCAGGTTTCAGAAAATTGAACAGGGGCACCAGCAAATACACGTTTTTAACATATCAAATCTTTCCAAAACCACTTCAAAACATTACCAAACATCACAACAAGCCATAAATATGTTCCTATACCTAAAGACAGCATACTCAAGCATTTTCATTGATTTCTAACCGTTTAATCTACCGATTCTAAGATTTTTCCATAAAAACCCTAAACCTCATAAGCTCTAAAAATCCAACCAAAACTAAAAGAAAAATTTTCTAGCTATGAACCCACCTCTATTAAGAAGATTGGAGAAGATTGAGTGATGAATGGATGGTGGAAGCTACAAGATCAAGAGCTCTCTTCTTCTTCTTTAAGACTTTCTCTTCTTCTTCTTTCTCTCCCTTTCTCTCTCCTTCTTCATTCTATCTTTCTATTTTTAGAAAAACAAAAGAAAAGAAGACTTAGGTCTTAAAAGGAAAACATATTTTTCCTACCGACGGGTCCAAATAGAGAGTATCCAAAAATGTATCTTAATCCATAATTTTATAAAACCTTTGAGTCAACTAAAATTAGTTAATAAAATAAAATCCCGCTGATTACTCTAATTATTTCCGTTAAAATCTCTTAGAGAATCTAGAACCTTATTAATATCAAATAATATTATTTAGAGCATCAAATAAATTACGGGGTATTACATCCTCTCCCCTTAAATAGAAATTCGTCTGCAAATTTAAAAGATTACCTGAACAGGTGAGAATATGATTCTCGCATCTCCGATTACAACTCCCACGTGGCATCTCCCGAATGCGTCACATCCTATTGTACTTTAACAAGTGGAATTTCTTTGTTCCTTAACACCTTGGTTTCTCTTCCAACAATACGAGTCGGTTGGGGTTCAAAAGTCAAATCCGTTTCTATCTCGATAGAATCTGGAAGAATAGGCTGAAGAGGATCAGGAACGAACCTACGAAGTTGAGATACATGGAAAACATCATGCATTTCAAATAGAAAGGGTGGTAAGGCCAATCTGTTTGCAACTTCACCAATCATTTCTAAGATCTGATATGATCCTACATATCTCAGACTTAACTTGTGCGACTTAAACAACCCTCTCAATCTTAATCTCGGAGTGACTTTCAAGTACACATGATCACCTTCATCAAATTCCAAAGGTCTCATTCGGTTGCCAGCATAACTCTTCTGACGATCTTGGGCTTGCTTAATCTTTTCTTGAATCATTTGAATCTTTTTCGTAGTCTCTTGAATAACCCCGGGTCCCAAAATCCTATCTCCACTCACTTCCGACCAACACAATGGTGTTCTACACTTCCTTCCATATAAAGCCACATACGGAGCCATCCCGATGCTCGCATGTAACTGTTATTGTAGGAGAACTCAATCAAGGGTAAAAGTTCCTTACAATTTCCTTTACTTTCCAACACATAAGCCCTTAATATATCTTCCATTGTTTGAATTGTGCATTCGGTCTGACCATCCGTTTGAGGATGATTAGAAGTGCTCAAACGTAATTCTGTACCCATAGCCTGTTGGACCACCTTCCATAACCTTGAAGTAAACTTTGGATCTCTATCAGACACAATGCTAGACGCAACACCATGCAACCTCACAATCTTAGCAATAAACAACCTCGCAAGATGACTTGCCTTGTACATAGTCTTAACGGCTAAGAAATGTGCAGATTTTGTTAGTCGATACAAAATCACCCAAACAAAATCATAACCACCTTGAGTACTTGGTAAACCCACTACAAAATCCATATAAATACTATCCCACTTCCATATTGGGATGTCCAAAGGTTGTGACAAACCGCATGGTCTTTGGTGCTCAATCTTCACTTGTTGACACACCGCACATTCAAACACAAATACCGCAATATCTTTTTTCATGTCGGACCACCAATACTCTTTCTTCAAGTCTTGATACATATTCGAAGAACTCAGATGTATCGTAAAAGAACCTTTATTGGCTTCCTCCAAAATCGTTCTCTTTAACACATCATCATTCGGAATGCAAACCTTTGGTTGAATAGGATAATCCCATCCAACGCTCTTACAAAACCCGATTGGAGTAACATCTCTTGCAACTTTTCATCTAGAACATGTGCTTGTTTAATCTCATTCCTCAAGATAGAATTGATATTCAAATTTCCCATAATCACATCATTCAGAGTCCAAAAAAACTGAAGGTTAAGGTCTCGAAACTTCTCCAACGGTTCATATTCCAACATCATCAACTCGACACTATGAATCACTTTCCTACTTAAAGCATCTGCCACTTTATTCGCTTTTCCCAAATGATACTTCAATTCAAGGTCATAATCTTTTAAATACTCCATCCACCGTATTTGTCTCATATTCATTTCCTTCTGATCAAAGAGATACTTCAAACTCTTATGATCATTGAACATCTCGAAACACACACCATATAGATAGTGCCACCACACTTTCAAAGTAAATACCACGGATGCTAGTTCCAAATCTTGAGTTGGGTAATTCTTCTCATGAACTCTCAACTGTCTAGAAGCATAAGCTATAACTTGACCTTCTTGCATAAGAACACCTCCTAATCCCATATTAGAAGCATCGCAAAACACTTCGTAAGATTTGTTAGGATCGGGAATGATCAAAACTGGAGCAATTGTCAACTTCTCCTTCAAACACACAAAACTTTGATCACAACTAGAATCCCATTCGTAAGCAAAGTCCTTGCTAGTATGCTTAGTCAAAGGTAATGCCGACTGAGAAAAACCTTTAATGAACCTTCTGTAGTAACCTGCCAATCCTAAGAAACTTCTCACTTCTGAAACATTCTTCGGTCTCTCCCAATTGATCACGACATCGATCTTTAACGGATCCACTGCTACACTTCCCTTAGATATAACATGTCCAAGAAACTTGACTTCTGACATCCAGAACTCACACTTGCTAAACTTTGCAAAAAGTTGCTTCTCTTGCAGTACCGATATGACAATCCTCAATTGTTCTCCGTTCTCTTGTTGAGTACGAGAATAAATAAGAATGTCATCGATAAAGATCACCACAAACTGATACAAATAAGCTTGAAAGATCTGATTCATGTAGTCCATAAAAATAGCTGGAGCATTCTTCAAACCGAAAGGCATTACTAGGAATTCATAATGACCATAACGGGTTCTGAATGCACTCTTCGGATGATAGCCCGACCTCAGATCAATCTTCGAGAACACACAGGCTCCTTTCAATTTATCTAAAAGGTCGTCTATCCTCGACAAAGGATATTTATTCTTGATAGTAACCTTATTCGACTTACGGTAATCAATACACAACCGCATACCATCGTCCTTCTTCTTTACCAACAAAACAAGAGCTCCTCACGGTGAAACACTTGGTCTAACAAAATGTTTCGCCATCAAATCCTCTAATTGATCATTCAATTCTCTTAACTCAAGCGGTGCCATATGATAAGGGGAAACGGATATAGGTGTCGTTCCCGGTATCAGGTCAACTAAGAAATGAACTTCCCTCACCGGAGGTAAGGAAGTGACATCTTCGGGAAAGACATCAGGAAATTCACAGACTATCAAAATATTCAAAACTTGCAGACCATTACCCTCTTCTTTAGTAAGGACAAGTAAAACAAACTTCTCTTGTTCAAACAGAAAATTTACCATTCCAACTGTACCTTCCAAGATCATTGTCAACACATCTTTCGGAGGCGCTTCAACGGATGGAATAAGGATCAACTTCTCTTTACACCCAATAAATACAGAATTAGCAGACAACCAATCCATTCCCAGGATAACATCAACTTTCTAAAGGGGCGGACAAATAAGATCAATTTGAAAAACTCTACCATCCACCGACAAGGTACAATTCTCACACCTAAGAGGTGTCTCAACGGTTTCATCCATAGAGGTAGTAACCGCCATCAAAGGAGATAAGGGAAAAACTCACAACCCAAGTCGCTTCACACAAATAGTATACACAAAAGAGTGTGTCGCTCCACAATCAAATAAAGCAAGACAAGGATGTTCATTAACAAGACATGTACCCGCAATAAGATAGTTGTCGGCTTTGGTCTTTCTAGCATCCATAGTATAAACCCTCTATTGAACTTGATTCGTTGGCTTGGTACAATCCCTTGACATATGGCCCACTCCATCACAATTGTAACACTTTAATCCTCCACCGTGACACTTACCAAAATGGTGCTTGCTACACAACCTACACGTGAGTGGAGTGTTAGGTCTATCACTTTGAACTTGCTTCCCTTTGAAGGGTTGAGGTCTTGGCCTAAAAGGTTAATTAGTCATTCCACGGTCACTTTGAACAACTCTTCCAACACTTACTTCAGCTTGCACCTTCATCAAACTATGCTCAGCTATATAGCATTGTCTCAACATTTCGAAATAAGTAGTGAACTTCCTCTGAGACACACTATCTGAAATCTCAACCCTTAGTCCAAACAATAACCAATCAATCTTCCACCTTTCATTTGGAGCATACATAGCTTGCCTAGAATAAGCTGCCATGTCTTCGAACTTCTCGGCATAACTGGCCACATTCATGCTTCCCTATCTAAGCTGTTGAAACTCAAATTCCTTTTGGGTCCTCAAAGAACTTGGAAAATACTTCTCCATAAAAGTTGTCTTGAATTGATCCCACACTTTCGGAATTCCTTGTACAGTCATAAGATTAGAAGCACTTTCCCACCATCTTGCTACAGGACCTTTTAACAAATGTGATGCAAAAGTTACTTTGTTCTCATCACTACATAGCATGACCTGAAAGATTCTCTCCATTCCAGTTATCCATTCGTGAGCCTTAACCAGATTCAAACCACCATGGAATTCTTGAGGATTCATGCGGAAGAAATCATGGTAAGTCCCACCTTCAGTTTCAGGGACAACCACCTGCGAATGAAGGTCCCCATTCATCTGGTGCATCATCTCCTACATAAACTGATGTTGTTATTGCTGCATTTTTTGCATAAACTGGAACACATGAGCATTCCCTTCACCACCCGACTGATCATTAACATGAGGAGTTACACTAGGTCGACCACGAGTTCTACACCTACCAGCCATATTCCTAAATGTCATCAAAACAGGATTAAGTTGATCAACCTCAATACCATAAACATAACATTTAGTTCTACAACGGGATTACGTATATGAACGGAAAGAATACTTATAATTTTCCAAGGCTAGGTCGAGGATACGACCTGCTCTGATACCAACTGTAATACCCATATATAAAATACATACATCAAAGCATATTTTTCATATATAAATTAAGTTTGGTACTGAAATACAACAATTTCTTAGTAACACATTGTATAAATATAGCCACTACAACATAAGGTACTAATACAAAAGGCTATAAATGATACAAGATGTTCACAAAATAAAATTTCTAATAACTAGATCCAAAGATCTCAAGAATCCACAGTAGAAGAAACCATCAAACAAGCAAAGATAATCAAGTCGCCTTATTTTTACCCTTTGCGGAACCTGAAGCACCTGAAATAACAACATCAACATGGGGTGAGATAAAACATCTCAGTGAGTTCCCTTTCTTAGAGTTATCTCGGCTCTAATAGGTTCAAATTGGACACTACTCAAGTTGAGGAAAACCTAGACTTCAAGTTCACATAAAACTAGAGACATCAAAGTAAAACAAAATGGAGCACACACAAGGTGCTTTGAGGCATCTTCCCCCGCCCAGCCATAACCGTAGAAGATGAGCACGGATCACTCGATCCTCAATGTATAGATAACTTTCCCCACCCAACCACACAAGGGCACTACAACACGTGTCACTCATTATCTATCTAAGGTACTTTCTCCGCCCAGCCACATAAGGGCACTACAACACGGGTCACAATACCTTGCCACAAAGTAACTTTCCCCGACCATCCCACACACGGAGATCTCGACATGGGTCACTCGTTACTTATCCTAATGGACACTTTCCCCTCCCAGCCACACCAGGACGAGCACGGGTCACGGTCATCCATTAAGGGAATCGAACCCACAGATTAATTATGTCTCCCCGTCCATCCCGCCTCGTGGGACCTCGACACGAGCTAAACATAATTAAATTAGGATTTTAACGCGATGGGAACAAAACCTCCATCCGCTCATAACTACTTAACACGAGGATACTAAATCGGGTATCGGTGTCTAAGCATTGTCATGTCTCTAAATCAATTCGTAACAACTAGGGTAATCTAGCTACATCTCAAGTTTGACCTTTTATTACCTTTAGTTCACAAATTCCCTAACTTAACATTTTTAAGGTTTATTTGAAAAGTTGGGCAAAAGTCGAGTATAAATAATATTTTTTAGCATCATGTGATAGTACATAATTTTAGCTTTCAAACGGTATAAAGAACACTTAAATTGGATAACCGAGTAAAAAGTTATGAATTTTCAAAGTTTGAAATAAAATAATTTTCCCCAAGGCTACAGCGTTAACCGGTTAACGCCCTGGGTTAACCGGTTAACCAACCCAGAATTAGAAACTCAGAAGCAAAACACAGTGGCTAATGTAATAGCGTTAATCGGTTAACACCCTGGGTTAACTGGTTAACCAGAACCAGAATCCAGCAAATACACGTTTTTAACATATCCTTACTTTCCAAAACCACTTCAAAACATTACCAAACATCACAACAAGCCATAACTATGTCCATATACCTAACGACAACATACTCAAGCATTTTCATCGATTTCTAACCGTTTAATCTACCGATTCTAAGATTTTTCCATAAAAACCCTAAAACTCATGAGCTCTAAAAATCCAATCAAAACTAAAAGTAAACGTTTCTAGCTATGAACCCACCTCTAGCAAGAAGATTGGAGAAGATTGAGTGATGAATGGATGGTGGAAGCTACAAGATCAATAGCTCTCTTCTTCTTCTTCAAGACTTTCTCTTCTTCTTCTTTCTCTCCCTTTCTCTCTTCTTCTTCTTCTTCTTCTTCTTCTTCTTTCTATCTTTCTATTTTTAGAAAAACAAAAGAAAAGAAGACTTAGGTCTTAAAAGGAAACATATTTTTCCTACCGACGGGTCCAAATAGAGAGTATCAAAAAATGTCTCTTAATCCATAATTTTATAAAACCTCTGAGTCAGCTAAAATTAGTTAATAAAATAAAATCCTGTTGATTACTCTAATTATTTCCGTTAAAATCTCTTAGAGTAATCCGAAACCTTATTAATATCAAATAATATTATTCAGAGCATTAAATAAATTACGGGGTATTACAAACTTGTTCAGTTGTTTTATTTTGTAGACCACGTTGAAGTATATGATGTTGAAATAATTGAAGTTGTTTTAACGTTGTAACATGTTGAATCCACTGCATTGTTTTCGAAGTATTTTATTAATAAAGCTCGTGTTATTTGGTTTTAAGTTGAAAATGTGATATCCCATGTTTGTTGAAGAATTTTTTTATAATATCTGATTTAATATTAAAGTCGGGTAGAAATGGGGTGTTACAATTTACAGAATTTATTGTAGATGGCTGCTCAAAATGGTTTGTTCCTTTTGAAAAGCCTCCAGGGCCTTAGTTTGGTTGGTCCTTTTATCCTCAAACTCAATTGTGATACCTTAGGCTACAGAAGATAAAGTCTCGTACTTAAGTTCCATCTGATGAGCATATATGTTCTTCTCTTTGAGCAGCTTTTCAATCTCAGTTATATGACCAGCTTAGCCTACGGGGGAACCAGACTGCTTTGTTCCTCCAAGAAATAAGAAACTTCGAACAGAGAGTTGTGCAGTCCCTCTTTGACTTAAGTTCCATCTGATGAGAAACTAAATTCTTCTCTTGAGCAGAAATCCGTCTAAAATATGGTTACTTCCTCCTCAAAAAGGTCATAGAAAGCCTTTGAATCCTCAATCCTTTGGGAAGAAATGTCGGGGAACAAAAGCTAAGTTTCATTGGTTGCAAGTTGATCCAAAAGTGAAGCTACCTAATGCACCTAAAAAGGTGATTATGCTAACAAATTAGACTTTCCGACAACAGAAAGCTGGAAAATATGGGTGCATTCTTCAGTTGATACACAATCCTTCATCTCCATCACATTCTGAGGAAAACGAGCAACCAACACATGAGGCAATGGGATAAAAGTATCTACCAAAGCACTCAAAGCAGGCTTGAGTTGTTTCAACCTTTTTATCTTTATAAGGCTACCCCAAATTACTACTCTGCCCCGATCCTTATTAGCAAGTTAGTCTTGATTCTTCTTAGTCACACCCTCAAAGACACTGGCGCGACCAAAGGAGTCCTGGTATCTAATGCATGTGCAATATCGACGGATATATTTTCCTTCCTTTTGAAACAATATGTAAAGAAGAAAGATAACTAGTAGAAGAATATGCAAGACCGATGACTACAAATAAATTTTATACAAGGAGAATATAAAAAGTTATCTTCCTCTAATCAAAAAATTAAGCTTAAAAAATGTGTATACTGTAACACGGTGGAAGAACTGACTTTAGTTATGTTGCGGATAGCAAGAGTCGCCACCGACTTTTAATTTATCCAAAGGAAAGGCATAAAAGAACAGGAAAGACCTTTAAAAGATTTTTGGGTTCGGGGGGTAGGTTATGTAAAGGGAAGGTGTTAACACCCTTTACATCCATGGTTATCCATGGGCTCTTAGTTACTTAGCTCACTTTAAATTGTTTTGAAAAGTGTAGTGTGTGAATAAAATTTCCTTTAAGTACTTTATAATGATCCATGTACGAATATATATAAAGTCTTTGTTTTGAAAATTTGTTTGAACAAAATGTGAAGTGTTTGAAATGTTTTTGAAAAGTGAGCAAGTATATAAGAGGAACCTACCCTAAGTTAAGTCTTTTCTGTTCTTGAATATCCTTTAAATGGTAATACTATCCCTATTATTAAGGAATATGTAGTCATTACCTTGGATGTGTGAGGGACAAATGAAGGGACATTTGTTATTTAGGCAACTGTAAGGTGTATAAGCAATTCGAAGGGACTTATCATCTTTATTCGAAAGGGACAAGATCATTACGAAGGCAACCATGAAGGGACTTGATCTTTTTATATGTTAAGGGACTAGATGATATGAGATGAGGGACTTTGCTTTATACACCTTACTTGACCTTTTGTTTAGGCAACTTCAGAGGTAACCCTTAAGAAGTGAGATGGCGATCCAGGATCGACTTACGTGTGTGAGTGTACCAATTCAAATATTTATCTTTACGTTTTAATGATCTAAATTCAAATTTACATACAAACATGTTTTACACTCCCTATTTTACTAACCATGGCATTTAAAAATAAATAATAAAAATTATTCTACAACTATTACATATTGGATACAATTACATTATAATAATTAAAATAATTAAAATAAATAAGTAAATAAATAAATAAATAATTAAATGGGTTAGTAATAATAATAATAATAAATAAATGTAAGAGGGTTAGTAATAATAAGCAAAAATAAATATGCATAAGATGAAAGCAAAATATTATAATAATAAATAAATAAATTAAAAGTCCAAAATTAGATAAATAATATTTTTTAAGAGAATTTAATAAAAGAAATAAATAATAAGTATTATATACTAAATTATTCTAATGATTTAAATTTATATACATATTATAAAAATATTTACCAATTATAATTAAATAAACATGTAACAAAAAATTAATTTAATAAAATAAAGTTAGGTTTTTTTTTTTAGTTGTTTTTAGGAAAATAAATTATGGTATACTAATTAATCTAATCCTAATTACATTATTTACATAAAGCTATATATAATAATAATATAAACAAATCATAAAAAATAAATAAACATAATTAGAATTTATATACAAATATATTAATAAAATAAAAAATAATTAGGTTTTTATAAAATATTATTATGTTTTTTAGAATATATTAGGGTTTATAAAATATTATTAGGGTTTATATAAAAAATTAGGTTTTATGAATTAATCTAAATATAATTAATTTATTTATACAAAAAAATAATATAATATATACAATAAAATAAATATTAAATAATTTTAGTAAAGTTTAAATTTTAACAAAATTTTGAATTCTTGGATAAGAAAATAGTAATAAACATATTTATTCATTAATTAACTATAATATAAATAAATTAAATAAAATAAGAAAAAAAATGAGAAAAAAGGACTTACCTGGGGCTGGGATTCAAACCCATGCCCTAGGCTTCAATCTTTGAGTCCTGCCTCCACAACCACCAGGCCAGCGTGCGCTTGGTGATAACAAACAGATGCAATTCATTATATTTTTAGCCTGGCAAATAAATGAAATAAAACAAAAAAAAACTTGCTGAGACTGGGATTTGATCCCTGGACCTTTGCTTCTCACGCGCACACCTTCACCACAAAACCATCAGTGTTTCTCATAACATATACTATAAACAATAATATATTATTCATATCCAAATTCAAATATTTGAATTTCGCGCCAGGGGTCTTCTTCTTCCTCAATACCTGCAAAAACACCTGCGAAATCACATGCGAATTTCCAAAACCAGAAACCTACGTTTTTTGAACCATTATGCAAACCATCATAATAACAAAAATTAGTAACCCAGATCAATTGTACAAGGTTCATATGTCACAGCCATGGTCTTAGAATTTGTTTTAAGGTCCTAAATGCTTGGTTCCCGTTTTGAAGCTCCAAACCCTAGCAATGGCAAACTTTGATACAATCCACAATAACTGAATTAATCCATTCAAAAAGCTTCTAAACATCACAACAAACACAAATCTATAATTAGTTTTCAATATCAAAGCATAAATCAATCAAATCGAAAAAACTTAGAATATGAAAGGGATGCATTCGGTTTGTGCGAATTAGGGCATTAATGGACAATGTTATGATCCAGAATTGATCTATGAACTCCAAGGAACAAGTTGCAACCTTTGGTTTGTCTTGAAAGTAGCTCTAGGTATCAAACCGAATTTGTGCTCTTAGGATGAATTTTGAAACTTTGTTCTTACCTTTGGAGGCTCAAATTTTCGTCCTTGTGCATTGTGTTATGTTTGTGTACATATAGTGGATTGAATTAGGTCAAAAAATATGCTCCTTCTTTGGGCTTTTTGGATACCTTGATGATGAAGAAATCTCACTCCAAATTTGGCCAAAAATCAAATCTTTTCATGCTCTAAGGAGTGAGCACGAATTTGGACAGTGTATATTCATGTTAAATGGCTTTTATGATTTTCTAGAAGAAGAGTCATACTTAAATATTGATTTTTTGATTTTATTTTGATTTAATATGTATTTAAGTGAATAAAATTCAAATAAATATTAAATAAAATAATAAAAATCAGAAATTACATGGGTTGGGTCGTGCTTGGTATTTTCATAAAGATGGGATGGCAATTTGGTGGGCTTATTTAGCAAAAATTTGATTTTAGGCCTTATTTGCTTCATAAACTTCCCTAAAATTTCCCAACTTTGCAAGGGCACAAACCCTTCAATTTTAATGCTATGAGGGTGTTCTTGGAAATTTTGGAAAGCTTAAAGAGTCCTCTAAACAACCCCATTGGTTTCATGTCCATATCTTTTACCATTCTCAAGTTATGCCCTTTTGAAGTTGTTGACTTTTTGTTGACTTTCAAAAGGACCTATAATGTCTTAGCTCATACCTTCCAAATGAAGCATTTTTGGGCTTGGCTTGTGAGACACAAAGTTGTATAGAATTAAATTTCCTTCAAAATGAGCTTTGTATGGGAAAATTTTTGATGAAGCATGTGAAAGTTATGGCTGGTCAAATTTCAGTTGACTTTTCTTGAGGAAACCCTAATTTAGAAACCCCTGATTCTTGAAGATCTGGAATCTCCTTGATGAATCATGATCAACCCTTGATCAAATGATGAATTTACTTCATATAATTGATGTTGGCAAAAAAATCATGAATATTGACTTTGGTTTGACCACAATTGACCTCAGTTTGACTTTTTAACTACTTTGACTGATTTTAACCTATCTGATCATCTGACTGAGCAAATCTTTTGGGAAAGTCTTGAAACTTGTCATGGGGGTTCTTAAACACATATAAAATATTATGAAACTCACTTGAAGTATTGGAAGTCCATTTAGCCTGATTAAAGTCAAAACCCTAGTTTGGGATGCATTGCTTAGGAGGATGCATTGTCTGAGGGAATTGTCAAATCTTCTGACTAATTGTGAACTTTGTGAACCTTGTGAGAGGTCTTGTGAACCTTGTGAACCTCATAAGATGTCTTGTGAATCTTGTGAACCTCATAAGATGTCTTGTGAATCTTGTGAACCTCATAAGATGTTTGTTGAACCTTGTGAACCTCATGGGAGGTCTTGTGAACCTCATAAGATGTCTTGTGAATCTTGTGAACCTCATAAGATGTCTTGTGAACCTTGTGAACCTTGTGAGCCTCTTAGTACACAAAGTCTTGTCTTGTGAGGGTAAATTTTAGGGTGCAACACATACAATGTATCTTCAAGTAGGGAAAGTACAACAATGTCTCCTTCATAACATTCCCCGCATCAGTAAGGGCATCGTACAAGATGGAATAATATTTAGCTTTACTGCAGAAGTAATATGAAGAAAAAAAATCACCTCACCCGTTCGAAACAAACCGTTGGAAAAGAAGAAAAGGAAGCGATAATGCATAACTCATTATGAGCAAGAGGAGAAAGGGAGTAACCAAGAAATAATGCTCTTTGAAATTTTTCCAACTGTCAATATAAACACAGAAGATCTCGTTTCTTATTCGGTAAAAATAAATGAGCCCACAACATCGACTCTATTAAGGATGGATTAACTTCGAAAAGGTGAAAGACCCTAAGGAAGCTTTAGGGAAGCTGAATCCATGTTTTCATAGTACTAATACCAATATTGAAAGACCCAAAGGAAACCCTGGGTATAGGAATGAAGTTGCGACAGAGGAACAAGTAGATGGTTCAACACTTCCTTTCCAAAGGTAGTCAAAGGAAGTTATACAATCATCCTCTAGAAAATGCAGGAGTAGAATCGGATAGAACACCCTTCGAACTTGTGACACGCCCTATTATTTTAAGAAATATCTGAAACTGCCCAATCCGAAGGAGGCCCCACTTCTAAGGGAACCTTCGTCTCATCGTCACTTTGGGTATGGTTAGAGGGCATTCCCTAATATAGTGATATATTTAACACATTCTTGATTTGATATTTGCTTTTATTATGCATACGAAGTAAATTTCAATTCAACCCAACAACAATACATTTCAATGCAACTCTAAGGATTGTTTGTTACTTAAATATTTCTCATGTAACCGGAGTTTACTTCAAAGTTCATTCAAGCATCACACTGACAGTTTTTACAGATACTGATTGGGGTTCATGTGCACTTACAAGACAATTGACTACACAATTTTGTTTTTACCTAGGTTCTCCACACATCAACCAGAAATCCAAGAAACAACAAGTGGTTTCTTGTTCTTCACCTGAGGCAGAATACAAAGCCATCGCCGCCACCACTTGTGAAACACAATGGTTATTATATCTTCTTTAAGACTTATCCATCTTGCAACAATTCCCAATAACAATCTTTGTTGACAACCAAAGTGTCATATACAAAACAAAAAACCTTATCTTCCACGAACGAACAAAACACACTGAAGTGAATTGTTATTTAGTTCGAGACGAAGTCCAAGAAAAAGTTGTTCACCTTCAACTCATACAAACATCAAACCAAGTTGATGACATCTTTACCAAGTCATGCATCTGGGCCCTTTCTCATTCATATTTTCAAAATGGATCTCCTTAACATACACTCTAGTTTATGGGAGTGTTAAATTACAATATTGTTTTATTATTTAATATGGATGGACTATTATTAATTTGTTAAAGCAGATACCATATTTTTCTCAGTTTTTATTTACTTGTTATAAATGATTGGTTGGTCAAGGTTTCACTTCGATTCAATGAAAATATTATTTAAATTCAATTTCTTCTTTTATTCTTTGTATGTGTATTAGTTGTGACAATGAGAATCACAACATAACAATTTTCAATCTCATTTATGTAGTAGGTAATTTTGGATATTGCTTTATTTTAACCCTTAAGATTTAAAGTGATATGTCCATCAATCTTTTTTTATGGAAAGCCAACTTATATAAAAACTGAAGCTACAAGGGCATTATAAGAAAAGTTGTCTAGACTTGGAATATGGCCATACCAAGTTGTAGCACCCATGATCTTGCCAATTCCAGCCATTTCATGAGCATCAAGGTTAAAAGCTTGATTAATAAACATAACAGAAACATTACAAAAATTATTAGTGATAGCTTGACAATCTAAGACAATAGGATCCGGAGAAGCATTAAAATTGATATTGTTAATGAGATCAACAACCCCTGTTACGTCTGATTGGATGATGAAACTTTTAAGCTTTAGATCCTTTGCCAAGAAAAGAGCCCATCGGATCGCAAGAAGCTCAGCAGTGACCGCATTCGCCAGGCTTTCCAATTTTTACGAGGCTGCTATGAAAATGTTTCACATAGGATCGTAAATCACATAACCAAATAAAATGCAGCCATTAGAGGCACAACCCACATTTGTCTAGATGATCAAAGTGCTCAGGTTCCTTGTCTAATTGTGATTAACTGGCAGCTTTAGCTTCAACATTGCTTGGGACTTCTTACCCTCTTCAAATGAATCCCTAATGTCAGTAGCAACAACCAAAGGAATTTGAAGATTTCCGTTAAAAACTGTGTCGTTGCGAGCATGCCATATTTTCCACAAACCAATATAGACCATATGACAGACTGAAGGATCATTCTCATTAATCAACAACTCAATCCAATTCATCACATCCTCATCATTAGGGACACGGATACCCAAAGGCAGGGAAAAAAACTCTTCGAACGAAATCAGAATGGAGGAAGAGATGAGATGAAGTTTCAGTATGATAGTAACAGAAGAAACAACAATTATCAATAACAATACCTTTTTTGGACAAGTTCTGCTTTGTTGGAAGGATACCTTTCAAAAGACGCCACATGAAGTTCTTCACCCGAGGATTCAAAAGAAGTTTCCAAAACTTCCTCCAAATGTTATGACCAACTCTAATTGAGGAACCAGGATGGAGAGATCGTTGCTTCTCAACAAGTAATTGCTGAGCCATTTTGACCAAAAATTTCCCATCTTTTTCAAAGTGTCAAATCCTCTTGTCCACATGAGAGTCCATAGACAAGGGAATGCTCATGATTTGAGAGGCAATTGAAGGTTCAAAATTTGCAAGAAGGGCATTCTCATTCTAACATCTAAGGTATGCATCGATAAGATTGTTAACCTTATTGTCACCATCCAAGATTCTAGCAGGGGAAATTAGTTTAAAACCCGGACAAGAAGGGATCCAATTATCACTACTAATGATCACATATCTCCATTGCCAATACGCCATCTCGAACTTCTCAGGACCAAATCCCTAGAGCTAAGAATGCTACACCACTTGTAGCTAGGTCTGAATCCTCTCGGAGCATTAAAGACATCACACCTAGGATAATACATGCTTTTAAAGAACCTCCCAAACAAAGATCCATCCGCCTTCAAGAGTCTCCAAAATTGTTTCCCAAGCAAGTTGGTGTTGAAATCATGGATACCGTGAAAGCCCGTTCCTCCATCCCCTTTCCTATGAGCCATTCTTTCCTAATTGATCCTATGGATTTTCTTGTTGCCGTTCTTGGAGCCCCACCATAATTTAGCCAAGAGACCTTCAATCTCTTTACAACAACCCTCAGGAATCCGATAACAACTCATAATGTAAGGAATAACTTGAGCAATGGCTTTAATTAAAACCTCTTTTCCAGCTCTAAAGAGAAAATTATCTTTCCATCCCTTCACTTTTTCCATACCCTTTCAATAAAAAGCTTGAAGATATCCTTCTTTAATCTTCCAAAAATCACCGGATGACCAAGATACTTGGTATGATTGTTAACCCATTTAAAATCAAGAAGGCCTTTGATCCTTTCCTTAGATTCTTCATTCACATTACCACTAAAAGACACGTCTGATTTGTTCACATTAACAACCTGACCAGAGGCCTGATGATACTTCCTAAGAACATCAATGATGTTAGCAGCTTCGAACTCACTAGCTCTAGCAAACAACAAACTGTCATCGGTAAAAAGCATATGGGATATGGTTGGTGCATTACAGGCCATTTGTAATCCATGAATACCTTTGATAGAGACCACATTCTTTATCATTACGGAGAATATGTATGCACAAATGACAAAGAGGTATGGAGAGAGGGGGTCTCCGACATCGGCACAAAGCTCCGACTAGTTTGACCATTAATGAGGATTTGGTAGGAGACGAAAGAGATACAGTTTGAGATAAGCTGGATGAAAGAGGCAGGGAAGTTCATCACTCTTAGAACTTCAAGGACAAAATTCCATTCAATGCGATTGTAGGCCTTAGACATGTCCAACTTCATCGCCATCAATCCCTTCTTCCCTTTTTTCTTATTCTTCAACCAATGGAAGTATTCCATGGCAATCAAAGCATTGTCCGTAATTAGACGATTTTTGACAAAGGCACTTTGTTCCTCACTTATATCCGGAAAAATGGTCTTCAACTTGTTAGCAATGGCTTTTGTCACTATCTTCATAATAACATTACACAGACTGATAGGACGAAATTCTTTGGGGGAGGAAGGATTCTTCAGTTTCGGTATTAGAGTGATGAAAGTACTGTTGAAACACGAGGGTTTCAGATTATAGTTTAAAATATTCTCCACCAGCTTTGTAACATCAGTGCCAATCGTCTGCCAATACTTCTAGAAGAAGAGAATTGTTAAACCATCAGGACCACAAGACTTAGAAAGATGCATTTGAAACATTGCTTCTTTAATCTCCAGATTAGAGAAAGGTTTGTTGCGAAGAAGGATATGTTCCATGGAAAGTCTCCCCGGGACAAGGCTGCAAACCTGGTGGATCTCTGTGGGTTGAGAAGAGGTGAACATCTCCTCTAAGTACTTAACAAGAATGCCTTCACAGTTAGAGAAACCAGATTTTCAAATACCCTCAAAATTTTTCAGTTTTTTTATACGATCCGTTCTGCGTCTCTGATCAGCCTTATTATGAAAGAAATTGGTATTTTTGTCCCATTCCCTAATCCAAACCGCCCAACTTCGTTGTCTCCACATAGTTTCTTAAATAATCATCAACTTATCTCTTTACTTTTCAAGAGCCTTAAAACACTGGATTTCCTCCGGGTTGCTGGACCATCGTTTCTCATCTCTCAGTAATTCTTCAATACTCCTAATCTCCTTGGCTACTGATCTTGTCCTTAAATCCTTGAAAGAGTGATGGAGTTGTTGCATAGCCTGTATACTTTGCTGAATTGAGAATTGGTTGTTGCCCTATAGTTGTCTAACAAGATTACCGCAACGATCATCTTTGGCCCACACTTCTTCAAACTTGGATAGATACTGTCTCTGTTTGCCTACGATGTCCTCTTGAATATTTATACTCAAGGAAGCATGGTCAGAACAGTGTCGATCAAGATGCTTAACTCTGGTTATTGGGAATTTCAGATTGAAGCCAGTAGAACATAAAGCTCTATCTAACCTGCATTGGATATTAGCTTCCCCTGACCATCAATTAGTCCAAGTAAAAGGGTATCCCTCAAAGGGAATATCCTTAAGCCCACAAGAGTCTAAAGTCGTTCTGCTCCAAGAAAACTGGTTAAAGGACCTATCAACTCCACCCTTTTTATCCGCTGCCTGAACTATGTCATTGAAATCTCCAAAGAATATGAAGTTTTCTCCCTTTTTCGCACACATATCCTTCACCAGCTCCCACGTGTCTTTCTTTCTAGCCTCGTCCATAAAACCATAAATCTCAGCAAAAAAACCAAGGATCACAATCTTCTTCCCTCTAGAAGCTACCATAAATGGGATTTGAAGAGGAGGATAAAACCTGGATGTCAATGTCCTCATTCCAAAACAACCATAAACCTCCAGCTCTGTCTCTACCATTATCTCTGCAGTCTTCAGAATGCTCAAACTTAAACTTTAAACTTTTCCTAATTTTAGAGAACTCCACATGTTTTAACTTAGTTTCCATGAGAAAAACCAATTAGGGACTTTCATATTGAATAAGTCGCGAGAGGGCTCGAACTGCACGGGGGCTCCCCATACCCTTGCAGTTCTAACTCAAATGTTTTATTGAGATAGGCGGTGTCGGTCGTCAAACACCACCTATGGTTGAATAATTGGACCTCCGCTACCACATTGAACTTGTTTCCTATTTTTCTCGCCTATCCCACAATCTTCCACAGACCCCTCCGTAATCATCACATCGATAAGTTATCGTTTGGTATTAGTTACCTTCTTTCCTCTACCAACACCACTCCCCGCATGAGTTGAGTTTTTCCTTATGTTCCACTTTTTTGGTGGTCCTGAACTAACCTTGGGTTCACCCACTGGGGTGTTTTCATTGACCAAGGCCACCTCCCTCAATGACTCCGCCACGGCTTCCACACCCACCTGAGGTATGATTGCAATTGTGTTGCACCCCAAAATTTGCCCTCCACAAGACAAGACATTGTGTACTAAGAGGTTCACAAGGTTCACAAGACATCTCACAAGGTTCACAAGGTTCAAAATTAGTCAGAAAGTTTGACAATTCCCTCAGACAATGCATCCTCCTAAGCAATGCATCTTAAACTAGGGTTTTGACTTTCATCAGGCTAAATGGACTTCCAAGACTTCAAGTGAGCTTAATAGCATCCTATATGTGTTAAATAATCCCCATGTCAAGTTTCAAGACTTTCCCAAAAGGATTGCTCAGTCAAATGATCAGATAGGCTAAAATCAGTCAAAGTAGTTAAAAAGTCAAACTAAGGTCAACTATGGTCAAACCAAAGTCAAACTTCATGATTTTTTTGCCAACATCAAGTATATGAGGTAAAATTCATCATTTGATCAAGGGTTGATCATGATTCATCAAGGAGATTTCAGATCATCAAGAATCAGGAGTTTCTAAATTAGGGTTTTCACAGGAAAAGTCAACTGAACTTTGACCATCCATAACTTTCACATGCTTCATCAAAAATTTTCCATCCAAATCTCATTTTGAAGGAAATTGAATTCTCTACAACTTTTTGTCTCACAAGCCAAGCCCAAAAAGGCTTCATTTGGAAGGTATGAGCTAAGACATTATAGGTCCTTTTAAAAGTCAACAAAACGTCAACAACTTCCAAAGAGCATAACTTGAGAATGGTAAAAGATATGGACATGAGACCAAAGAGGTTGGTTAGAGGACTCTTTAAGCTTTCCAAAATGTCCAAGAACACCTTCATAGCATTAAAATTGAAGGATTTGTGCCCTTCCAAAGTTGGGAAATTTTTGAGAGGTTTATGAAGCAAATAGGGTCTGGAAACCATAATTCACCAAATGGGCTTGCTTATTTGTGATCCAAATACTTCCATGACATCATGCACGAAATAAAATTCATTTATTCATAATTTTATTCATTTTATTTTTATTTATTATGATTTTTTATGCTAAAAATCATTTTAAATTAAAATAAAATATAAAATAATGGATATTTGATTTGATTTGGTTTCTAGAAAGTCTTAAAACATATTTATACTTGATTGATACAAAAATAATGAGGATTATACCAAAATAGCAAGGCTAGATCAAGGATATTCAAAATTTAAGAACACATCTTTTTCAATCTTAAAAGGTCCAAAAATCCGAAGTTTTGATTAATCTCTTGACCTAATTTCATTGTATCATATATATATATATATACAACACATAGCAAGCATAAACTCAAAAATTCACAGCCTCCAACACCTTGTTCAAACTTCACAAAATCATTCAAAAACTCAAATTCGGTTTTGTCCATACCAGCAATCAACAAGCCCTTTGAAGGTTGAAAAAGCTTCTTGGGATCGTTTAGAATGTTTATGGATCATTACATTGCTTGATAGCATCTCATATCATCAAACCCGAAATCAATTTTTTCTTAAAATTTCAAATTTTCGATTACATCCATTCACGAAATATAAACTGTTTATATTCATTGATACTTGCTTCTTATTGTGTGTGGATTGTTTTGATGTACTTTGATTGAATTTTCATAGCAGAATCAAGAAGAAGCCATGGCTAGGGTTTCGGCCTCTCGTTTGGGGCTTCATGATAAACCAAATATAAATAATTTTTAAGAACATAGGAAGATTGTATGAGCTCTGAGGATCATATTTCACTAATCAATTTGGAGAAATTTCATTGTTTTGTTGATGTTTGAAATTCGTAGGTTCTGGATATGATGAACTTCGCAGGAAAACACGCAACTAAACTCATAGTTATTTTCGCAGGAAATTTGAGGAAGACGAAGCTGTCTGGCGATAAAATCCAGTTTAAAAAATTGGTTTAAAATATTATGTTTTTTGTGTGGATATATGTTGAATGCGTTGTAGTGGCTAAGTGGTTAATGTGTGCGTTTGTCATATAGATGGTCCTGGGTTCAAATCCTCCCCGGGCCATTTTGCTTTGTTTTGTTTTTTTGAGAATTTTTACAGGATAACAACAAAACCAACTTGAAGTGGATTGTTATCAGTTGCGTGCAGTGGCCCAGTGGTTATGCTTTTGATTATCCAGGTAAAGGACCTGGGTTCAAATCCCAGGTCCTGTTTTTTTATGTTTTTGTTTCATTTATTTTTGTTATTTCTTTATTTTATTCTTTAACTAATTAAAATAATTTCTAAAAAACTATCTAAATCATTTTCTAATAAAACTTTATTTTCTTTTAAAATTTATATTATTTTCTTAAAACCTAAATTAAGTATATTTATTTCATTATATGTTTTATATTTATATTTATTAATATGTATATATGTATTTTTGTATATAATTTCATTAATTATATTTAAGTTAATTTCTAACCCTAATATTTTATATATATATAATTAAAACCCTAATTTTCTCTAACCCTAATCCTAATCCTAATTCTTATTTTATTTAAATCTTAAAATTAATTAAATTTTCCTAATATCCAATTAAATAATTAATCATAGTTTATTTGGTAAATAAATTAGCATATGGTTTATTTTTATTTCAAAAAAATCTTAAAAAATGTTTATTTAATTTTAAAATATTTGGTATATATTTTTGTGCTAACCTCCTTTCTCTTATAATTATTTTTATTACTAATCCTTTTATTATTTATTTATATGCTTATTATTTAAATCGTTTCTATTATTATGTAACTGTAAAAGCCGTGTAATAGTCGTAGGTTTTATTTTTGTTTTTATTTTATTGCTTGTAAATATTATTGCTTTGGTTAGTAATTATAGGGAGTGATAACATATTTGCTTTAAAATTAATTTAGATCAATAATCATAAGATAAACATTTGAATTTATACACGCACACACGTAAGTCGATCTTTGATCGCCATCTCACTTCCTTAAGGTTATCCCTCATGTTGCCTAAATAAAAAGCTCAAGTAAGGTGTCTAAAAGCAAGGTCCCTTCTCCTAAAATATCATCAAGTCCCTTTATGATTATAAGATCAAGTCCCTTCGATATTGCCTTCATGAATGATCTTGTCCCTTTCGAATAAAAGATGATAAGTCCCTTCGAATTGCTAAGACACCTTACAGTTGCCTAAACACAGATGACCATTCACATGTCCCTTACAACATCCAAGGTAATGACTCCCTATTCCTTAATAATAGGGATAGTCTTACCATTGAAAGAACATTTAAGAACAATAAAGATTCAAATTAGGGTAGGTTCCTCTTAAGTACTTGCTCACTCCTTCAAAAACATTTCATAACACTTCACATTTTCAAACAATTTTCAAAACAAAGTCTTTATATATATCCATACAAGGATCATTATAAAGTACTTAAGAAAATTTTTAATCACACACTACACTTTCCAAAACAGTTTAAAGTGAGCTAAGTAATTAAGAGCCCATGGATAACCATGGATGTAAAGGGTGCTAACACCTTCCCTTTACATAACCTACCCCCCGAACCCAAAAATCTTTTTAAGGTATTTCCTGTTCTTTTATGCCCTTTCCTTTTGGATAAATTAAAAGTCGGTGGCGACTCTTGCTATCCGCAACATTTAACTAAAGTCAGTTCTCCCACCGTGTTACAGAACTGGCGACTCTGCTGGGGATTTAATAAAAGAGGGGTACCCTTAGGAATTAGATCCCTTTAAAATTGTTTGCCTTGTTTGCTTTATACTTATCTGTTGGGTGCTCTTATGTGTGAAAGATCCTAACCCGAATCTAGTGTACCTTAGGTAAATGGCAATAGACCAAGGAAAATGTACGGCGTAAACCGATATGGTTGATCTGGTGGCCATAGTTAGTGTGACTTCTTGGTTGGTGCTTATGTTCCTTAAGCAAGTTGAGGATAATATGAGGCTGCCATATGTTGTCAATACACTAACTAACTTTTAGAACCCTAGTAATCCCATCTTGGCCTTTAGAAAAGTAGTGAGATAACCGGCTTTGGTGAAGACTGAAGTTGGTTGATACTCGATGCTACACTCATTGAGATTCTAAACTTGGAGGATTTTGGTTGGCAAGTAAGTTGCCTTCTGAACAACCGCCTTTGTGAAGGATCAATGATATTGAGATCCCTTAGAACCTGGTTGCTTTATAGGACAGGATGAACCAACTAAACTTCAGGGGAGGGTACTTACCTTTAAACCTCATGCAAGCCTTCAAACCTAGGGCTATTTTGTGACTTGTTTGTGTGTGCCATATGTTTGTGATTGAGCATAACATCATAGCATCATCATGCATCATAAGCATATCATTTTCACTAACCATTTCAAGGACCAAAGGATTTATTTTTGTTCTTTGTTGCAGGTCATGGCTTCTGCTCGTAGGAATACTATCCGGATCAACTTTGTAGGAATACCTCCTAAGCTTAAGGAATTGGTCTCTCAAGCTTCTGAAAACTCTTAATTCATCAAGAGACATGGTCACCTATTGGATCTAGTCACTTCAGGGTTCAATGAAGACATGATGAGTGTATTGTTTCAATTCTTTGACCCTAAGCATCATTGCTTCATATTCCCCGACTATCAGCTGGTTCCTACAATGGAAGAGTTCTCCAAGCTTCTGGGTATACCTATTCTTGATCAGAAACCCTTCACTGGCTTGGAAAGAGAGCCTAAACCTGAAGTCATTGTTGCAGCCCTACATTTGAAGAAATCAGACATTGTCCTAGAAACGAGAAGTGGAGTTAAGGGTATTCTTGCTAAGGTGTTGATAGAGAAGGCTCAAGTGTTCTTGAAGGCTATGAGCTATGATGCTTTTGAGGAAATCTTAGCCTTGTTGATTTATGGCTTAGCGTTGTTCCCCAATCCAGACCAATTCATAGACGTACACGCCATCAACATATTTCTGAATCATAATCCAGTGCCTACATTACTTGGAGATATCTTACACTCTCTTCATACCCGTACTACGAAGGCACGAGGAACTCTGATGTGTTGCATACCTTTATTGTCCAGGTGGTTTATTTCTCACCTTCCTCGATCAGTGATGAAGAATGAACAAGGGTTCAGGTGGTCCAAGAGAATTATGTCACTCTCTCATTCAAATATTCTTTGGTGCACTAGATCTATGGAGAATGTTACTATCATTGACCGTTGTGGGGAGCTTCCTAATGTGCCACTCCTTGGAATAAGAGGGGGCATTACCTACAATCCTTCCTTAGCTCTACGTCAGTTTGGTTATACTCGGAGTGATGGTCCTCATGACATGCTTATTCAGGGTATTGTGTTCGACTACGACAACGATCTGCAAGGTTACCGTCAAAGGTTTATACGAGCATGGGGTAAAGTGAGCAAGGTTGACAGCAAGACTCTGGAGCCCAAGTACACTATTCTTATGGAAGCTTATCTCAGATGGGTACGATCTCGTGCTCAGACTCTTATGATGCCATATCCTGCCATCCTGCTAGTTACTATGGAGCCTGTTGCTGAAGGAGATACTTCTTATACCATCCTTCACCCAGACATGCCCACTGACATATAAGACTTATAGAGGTACTGGATCCAGTTGAAGGAGCAAAGGGATACTTTTGAGACTCATTACAAAGCAAGTCGAGAAAGGATCCTGGAACTAACAAAGCAACTTCACGAGGAACGGAATCTTAACTCATACCTCAACACAAAGAGGAAACGTCCATGGGAGACTTAAAACCCCATCGTTTGTATTCATTTCATTTTTATTGTAAGCCCAAGGGGCAAACAAACTTATTACTAATAAAAGTTTACTTTTTGGTTGTTTAAACAAATTTAAATCCTACGGTCCTTGAAAATATTGCATACGCATTTGTACACCATATCATTGCATCACAGGTTTCTTATGCACAGGTATCTTATCTTCTCGCTGTTTATTTAAGCAGAAATGGCTCTTGAACAGACAATCAAAGATCTCCAGGCACAAAATGCACAATTCCAAGAGTTGATCCTGAACTTGTCCAAGGGATTCTGATTCTGAAGCAAATTACTATCATGATCCTAATGAAGATAAGTTCAAGATGCTGGTGGATAGAATGGATGCTATGGAATTGCAAAAGTCTTCTGGGCTGGATTTTGAAGATCTAAGTTTGATATCTGGAGTGGTTATACCCATTGGTTTCAAGGTCCCTGCTTTTGTAGTATATGATGGTATCTCGTGTCCCAAGCTGCACCTAAGGTCCTATTGTTGCACCCCAAAATTTGCCCTCACAATACAAGACTTTGTGTGCTAAGAAGGTTCACAAGGTTCACAAGACCTTTCATGAGGTTCATGAAGTTTACAAGACACTTTATGAGGTTCACAAGGTTCACAAGGTTCACAATACTTACAAGACCTTTCATGAGGTTCATGAAGTTTACAAGACACTTTATGAGGTTCACAAGGTTCACAAGGTTCACAATACTTACAAGACCTTTCATGAGGTTCATGAAGTCTACAAGACACTTTATGAGGTTCACAAGGTTCCCAAGACCTTTCATGAGGTTCATAAAGTTTACAAGACACTTTATGAGGTTCACAAGGTTCACAAGGTTCACAATACTTACAAGACCTTTCATGAGGTTCATGAAGTTTACAAGACACTTTATGAGGTTCACAAGGTTCATAAGGTTAACAAGGCTCACAAGACCTCCCATGAGGTTCACAATACATCTTATGAGGTTCACAAGGTTCACTAAGTTCACAATTGGTCAGAAGATTTGACAATTCCCTCAGACAATGCATCCTCCTAAGCAGTGCATCCAAAACTAGGGTTTTGACTTTAATCAGGCTAAATGAACTTCCAAGACTTCAAGTGAGCTTAATAACATCTTATATGTGTGCAAGAATCCCCATGACAAGTTTCAAGACTTTTCTCAAAAGTTTGCTCAGTCAGATGATCAGATAAGTCAAAATCAGTCAAAGTAGTTAAAAAGTCAAACTGAGGTCAACTGTGGTCAAACCAAAGTCAAACTTCATGATTTTTTGCCAATATCAGGTATATGAAGTAAAACTCATCATTTGATCAAGGGTTGATCATGATTCATCAAGGATAGCTCAGATCATCAAGAATCAAAGGTTTCTAAATTAGGGTTTCCTTAGGAAAAGTCAACTGAACTTTGACCAGCCATAACTTTCACATGCTTCATCACCAATTTTCCATCCAAAGCTCATTTTGAAGGAAATTGAATTCTCTACAACTTTGTGTCTCACAAGCCAAGCCCAAAAATGCTTCATTTGGAAGGTATGAGCTAAGACATTATAGGTCCTTTTGAAAGTCAACAAAAAGTCAACAACTTCAAAAGGGCATAACTTGAGAATGATAAATGATATGGACATGAAACCAGTGGGGTTGGTTAGAGGACTCTTCAAGCTTTCCAAAATGTCCAAGAACACCCTCATAGCATTAAAATTGAAGGATGTGTGCCCTTGCAAAGTTGGGAAATTTTTGGTTGGTTTATGAAGAAAATGGAGGTTTAAAACCAATTTTTTCTAAATGGGCTTGCCATATGATGACCCAATCCATACCAATACCTCATGCACGACCCAACCATCAAATATTCAGATTTTTTCATTATTTTATTTTATTTATTTTGATTTAATTCATTTAAAATCATTTTAAATTAAAATAAAATAGAAAAGTCAAATATTTAAATGGGATTTTGTTTCTAGAAATTCATAAAAGTGATTTGGATTAAATTGGTATGAGAATCATGGTAATTGACTTGAAATAGAAAGGCTTAATTCTCAAATATTTGAATTTTAAAGCTTAATCTTTTTCAATCTTTTTCAATCCAATCTTTCATACAATGATCAAGTTTTTTGACCTAGAATCATCACACTATAAGTACATAACACAACCCTACTCATTGCAGACGAATTTCAGCCTCCAAGAGTAAGTTCATATTTTCAAAAACCTCACAAAAAGTCAAATTCGGTTTTCACACTACAAGGCATTTGAAGGTATTTTAAGGACATGAGAATGATCCCTAGACTTCACTGATCATGTACCAATGCTCATTTGCATCCAAAACACCCTAAATCACTCAAACCGAATTCATGTTCTTCATCATTTTTCAATTTTTCGATTTCATTCATTCAGCCATTATAAATTGTTTTTGTGTTGTTAATCTTGTTTGTTATGATGCTTAGATGATTTCTGGGCAAGAACATTGGAGAAACATGCCCTAAACCGAAAACCACCATTGTTAGGGTTTGAGTTCTCAAATTGGGAATTCACGATTTATTTGAGATAAATGAATTTTAAGAACATGGTTATGATGTATAAACTTCATATGTTTGATCTGGACTGTCAATTTGAATTAATGTTGTTGTTTGCTTGATGTTCCAAAAACCTAGGATTTCTGGTTTATGAACACCCAAGAAATTTCGCAGGAAAAATCGTATCAATTTTCGCAGGAAATTCAAGGAAGAAGAAGAAGTTTCGCGCGTTTGAAAGTTCAAATATTTGAAATTATATTTTATGGATTGGTTTCTGTTTTGTTTAACAGTTGTGTGGTAGCTCAGTTGGCCAAAGGATGCGCGTGTATTGTTGGATGACTGGAGTTCGAATCCTGGCTGTGGCAGTTTTTCATATTTTTCTCTTTTATTCATTAGACATAATATATTATGTATTATAGCTGTTATATGGACAGATGCGCCCTCCCGGCTGGAATGGTAAGTGTGTTTGTGTGCAATGTGAAGGTCCTGGGTTCGATCCCCCAGGCCTTTTGTTTTGTTTCTTTTTCTTTGATTTTCCAGGATTACACAACAAAAGCAATTGGACTCTCTCCTTTGTCACCTGCGCGCAGGCTAGCCCAGTGGATGGAAGCTTTTCCAGGTATTGGGAGGTCCCGGGTTCAAAACCAGGCCTCCCCTTTTTCCTTTATTTCATTATTTCTCTTGTTTTTTTGTTTATAATTATTATTAAGATTAATTTTAGTAATATTTTCTAAAAACCCTAAAAAATATATTTTTTCTCAAACCCTAATTTTTCTTCTTCTATTTATTTAATACTATTATTTGTATATATTATATTCATGACTTAATTAAAATTCTTAATTTAATTTTTGTTAATGTATAAATTGTTTATAATTTAAATTTTTGTATATAAATATGTTTAAAAATTAAAATTCTTAATTTAATTTTGTTAATATGATAATATGACATAATTTGTTTATAATTTAATTTTGCATGTAAATAATTTTTATTATATGTTTAAAAATTGCTAATTTAATTTTTGTAATTATAATTTATTTTCATAATATGTTCATAATTAATTTAATTTTATAATTTGCATATAACTCAAAATTTATAATAATTAGTATAATTGCTCATATTTTTTTTCTTATTAATCTTAAATAATTGCTTATATAAAAATTTGATCTTTTAATTATTATAATATTTTTGCTTATTTCATTATTATTATTATTAATTATGTTTATATGATGTTTTATTATTACTAACCACATTGTGATTATTTTTATTATTATTATTTCTACTAACCCAATTACTTATTATTATTATTTTTGCTTATTCACTTATTATTATTATTTTTGCTTAATTTGTTAATTATTATTTTTGTAAATGCTTCCTTCATGTAACATTGTAGTATTATTATTAAATATTTATTTTATGCTATGGTTAGTAAATAGGGAGTGTAAACATACTTGTAATATAAAATCAATTTAGATCACAAATTTAAAGATAAATATTAAAATTGTACACTCACACACGTAAGTCGATCTTTGATCGCCATCTCACTTCCTTAGGGATACCTCTCATGTTGCCTAATCAAAAAGGTCAAGTAGGGTGTATAAAGCAAAAGTCCCTCAAATTCACATCATCTAGTCCCTTAACAGATAAAAGATCAAGTCCCTTTCGAATGTTGCCTTCGTAATGATCTTGTCCCTTTCGAATAAAGATGATAGTCCCTCCAAAATTGCTTATACACCCCACAGTTGCCTAAATAACAGATGACCCTTTACTTGTCCCTCACATCCAAGGTAATGACTACCTATTCCTTAATAATAGGGATAGTCTTACCATTTAAAGGATTCAAGAACGGAAAAGACTTAAAACTTAGGGTAGGTTCCTCTTAGATACTTGCTCACTCTTCAAAACATTTCAAACACTTCACACATTTCAAACAATTTTCAAAACAAAGGTTTTTTACGCATCCGTACATGGATCATTATAAAACTCTTAAGAAAATTTTCATTCACACACTTCACAATTTCAAAAACATTTTAAAGTGAGCTAAGTAACTAAGAGCCCATGGATAACCATGGATGTAAAGGGTGCTAACACCTTCCCTTTACATAACCTACCCCCCGGACCCAAAAATCTTTTAAAAGGTCTTTCCTGTTCTTTTATGCCTTTCCTTTGGATAAAATAAAAGTCGGTGGCGACTCTTGCTATCCGCAACATAACTAAAGTCAGTTCTCCCACCGTGTTACAGAACTGGCGACTCTGCTGGGGATTTAATAAAAGAGGGGTACCCTTAGGAATTAGATCACTTTAAAATTGTTTGCCTTGTCTGCTTTATACTTACTTGTTGGGTGCTCTTATGTGTGAAAGGTCCTAACCCGGATCTAGTGTACCTTAGGTAAATGGCAATAGACCAAGGAAACTGTACGGCGTATACCGATATGGTTGATCTGGTGGCCATAGTTAGTGTGACTTCTTGGTTGGTGCTTATGTTCCTTAAGTCAAGTTGAGGATAATATGAGGCTGCCATATGTTGTCAATGCACTAACTAACTTTTAGAACCCTAGTCATCCCATCTTGGCCTTTAGAAAGTAGTGAGATAATCGGCTTTGGTGCAGACTGAAGTTGGTTGATACTCGATACTACGCTCATTGAGATTCTAAACTTGGAGGGTTTTGGTTGGCAAGTAAGTTGCCTACTGAACAACCACCCTTGTGAAGGATCAATGATATTGAGATCCCTTAGAACCTGGTTACTTTTGTAGGACAGGATGAACCATCTAACTTCAGGGGAGGGTACTGACCTTTAAACCTCATGCAAGCCTTTAAACCTAGGGCTATGGTGTGGCTTGTTTGTGTGTGCCACATGTTTGTGATTGAACATAACATCATGACATCATCATGCATCATAAGCATAGCATTTTCCCTAACCATTTCAAGGACCAAAGGATTTATCTTTGTTCTTTGTTGCAGGTCATGGCTTCTGCTGGTAGAAACACCATCAGGATCAACTTTGTGGGCATACCTGCTAAGCTTAAAGAGTTGGTTTCTCAAGTGTCTGATCATTCCCAGTTCATCAAGAGACATGGTCACCTATTGGATCTAGTCACCTCAGGGTTCAATGAAGACATGATGAGTGTCCTATTTCAGTTCTTTGATCCTAAGCACCATTGCTTTACATTCCCCGACTACCAGCTGGTTCCTACAATGGAAGATTTCTCTAAACTTCTGGGTATACCTGTTCTTGATCAGAGACCCTTCACAGGCTTGGAAAAAGAGCTTAAACCAGAGGTTATTACTGCAGCTCTACATCTGAAGAAGTCTGACATTGTTCTAGAAACGAGAAGCGGAGTCAAGGGTATTCTTGCTAAGGTATTAATGGATAAAGCTCAAATGTTCTTGAAGGCTATGAGCTATGATGCTTTTGAGGAGATCTTAGCCTTGCTGATTTATGGCTTAGTGTTGTTCCCCAATCCTGATCAGTTCATAGACGTTCATGCCATCAACATATTCCTGAGTCACAATCCAGTGCCTACATTGCTTGGAGACATTCTACATTCTCTTCACACCCGTACTACAAGGGCAAGAGGAACTTTGATGTGCTGCATACCTTTGCTTTCTAGGTGGTTTATTTCTCACCTTCCTCGCTCAGTAATGAAGAATGAGCAAGGGTTCAGGTCGTCCAAAAGGATCATGTCACTCTCGCATTCAGATATTCATTGGTGCTCCAGATCTATGGAGAATATCACTATCATTGACCGTTGTGGGGAGTTTCCTAATGTGCCACTTCTAGGCATAAGAGGAGGCATTACCTACAACTCTTCCTTAGCTTTACGACAGTTTGGTTACGCTCGGAGTGATGGCCCATATGACATGTTGATTCAGGGTATTGTGTTTGACTACGACAACGATTTGCAAGGTTACCGTCATAGATTCATACGAGCCTGGGGAAAAGTGAACAAGGTTGACAGCAAGACTCTGGAGCCTAAGTACACTATTCCTATGGAGGCTTATCTCAGATGGGTGTGATCTCGTGCTCAGACTCTCATGATGCCATATCCTGCTATCCTGCCAGTTACCATGGAACCTGTTGCTGAAGGAGATACTGCTTATACCATCCTTCACCCAGACATGCCTACTGACACGGAAGACTTACAGAGATCCTGGATCCAGTTGAAGAAGCAAAGGGATACTTTCGAGGCTCATTACAAAGCAAGCCAATAAAGAATCCTGGAACTAACAAAGCAACTTCACGAGGAATGGAATCTCAACTCATACCTCAACAAAAAGAGGAAACGTCCATGGGAGACTTAAAACCCCATCTCTTGTATTTATTGCATTTCATTTTCTGTAAGCCCAAGAGGAAAAACAAATTTACTACTAATAAAAGTTTACCTTCTTGGTTGTTTAAGCAAATTTAAATCCTGCGGTCCTTCAAAACATTGCATATACATTTACATATCATTGCATCACAGGTTTATTGTGCACAGGTTTCTCATTTTCTCGCTGTTTATTTCAGTAATAGCTCTTGAACAAACAGTTAAGGATCTCCAGGCACAGAATGCACAGTTCCAAGAGCTGATCCTGAACTTGTCCAAGGGGCAGGATGAATTGAAGACACTGCTGGCCAAGAAGACTGAGAAGACTAGAAGGTCAGGTGGCCTGATCAACATGGGAAGAAGGTTCAGAGGTCCTGTCAAGACCAAAGAACAGGTTGAAGACTATGAGTCTGAAGAGTCTGATAAAGAGGGAGGCAGTCTCCACAACACTATGGGGGACTCTGATTCTGAGGCTAATTACTACCATGAGCCTAATGAAGACAAATTCAAGATGCTGGTGGATAGAATGGATGCTATGGAGTTGCAGAAGTCTTCTAGGCTAGATTTTGAAGATTTGAGTCTGATATCTGGGGTAGTCATACCCATTGGTTTCAAGGTTCCTACTTTTGTTATTTATGATGGGGTCTCTTGTCCCAAGTTACATCTGAGGTCTTATGTCAGGAGAATCCAACCTCATACTGCTGATAAAAAGTTGTGGATCCATTTCTTCCAAGAGAGTTTAGCTGGAGCCCAATTGGAGTGGTACTATCAGTTGGAGAGTGTTAACATCCGGGATTGGAATGATCTTGCGGAAGCCTTCTATAAGCAGTATCAATACAATGCTGATTTAGCTCCCACTCGCATGCAGCTGCAAAGCATGTCTATGGGTGCCAAAGAAAGTTTCAAGGAGTATGCTCAGAAATGGAGAGATCTAGCTGGAAGAGTACAACCCCCTTTAACTGACAGGGAGTTGGTTGATATGTTCATGTGTACGTTGAATGGTCCTTTTTACAGTCATCTCATTGGAAGCTCATCATCTGGCTTCACTGAGTTGATAATGACAGGAGAGCGCGTGGAAAATGGTATAAAGAGTGGCAAGATCCAAGTGGGTACTTCTTCATCAGGTACTGCAAAGAAGCCTCCCAGTGGGAAGAAAGAGTCCAATGCTGTTTATGGTCAACCTGATCGTAACAGAAGGCATCAGTCTATGAGTGCAGTTCATATTTCAAATCCAACTCCTACAACACCAGAGCAGCCACAGGGCAACCAACAGAGGGCTAGAAGGCAGTTCACTAAGATCAACATGTCAATGACTCAGGCATTGCAACACTTGTTGAAGGCTGAACTTATCACTCTGAAAGATGCTCCTCAGAATCCTAATGTTACCTCTCCCAGGTACAATCCTAATGCACGATGTGCATATCATTCAAATTGCCAGGGACATGACACCAATAGTTGCTGGGTATTGAAGAACAAAATTCAAGATATGATTGAGGCTGGAGAAATTGAGTTTGACCCTTCGGGTACTCCAAATGTGATTACTGCTCCCATGCCAAATCATGAGAAAACTGTCAATGCTACTGATGAAGATTCACATATTTATTCAGTTGCAGAGTTGACCACACCATTGTCTGTTATCAAGAAGAAGTTAGTACAAGTTGGGTTCTTTCCAGGTTGTCGTGAAGATTGTTTGTATTGTACCTATAAGCCGGATAGTTGCTGGAGATTGAGGGATGGAATTCAACGTCTCATGGATAAATATACCATAGTGTTTGAGAGGACTCCATCTTCTGTAGAGAGTATGGTGGATCATATAACTAAAGGTAAGAAGATTGAGGAGGTGGATATGGTTGATAAAGTGCCGGTAAGGATTACTTCCAAGGGACCTGTCAAAATCACTCATAAGGGTCCAATTAAGATTACTGTTGAATGCCCTGTGAAGATTGTTGCTGAAGTTAGAGTGGCTCCTATGCTTATTACCACTCCTGGTCCTATTCCGTATACGTCTGATAAAGCTGTGCCTTGGCATTATGGGTCTGATGTTTATATCCATGGTGTTAAGCAGGAACCCTTAGCTGATATGCCTGTTGATAATATTGCTGGATCTAGTAAGATCACACGAAGCGTAAGAGTTTTCTCTCCTCCAGTTACTTCCAAGAATGCAGTCACTCCAGCTGCTACCTCCACCACTGATGCTCGGGGCAAAGGTCCTGTTATTGAACCTATACCTACTGATGTGCCAGCTGCTGATGATCTCTCTAAGCAGATGGAAGAAGTATTGAAAATCATTCGCAAGAGTGATTATGACATTGTTGATCAGTTGGGGCATACTCCCTCCAAGATTTCTATGTTGTCTTTGTTGTTGTGTTCTGAAGCTCATGCCAAAGCTTTGATTAAGTTTCTGAAGACTGCTCATGTACCCAATGCAATTTCTGTTGACCAGTTTGAGAATTGTGTTGCCCACCTGACCTATGATAATGGGTTAGGTTTCTCTGATGCTGATTTGACTCCTGCCAAGAGGGATCATAACAGGGCTCTGCATATCTCAATTGAATGCAGGGGCACTACCCTGTCACATGTATTGATAGACAATGGTTCCTCTCTGAATGTGTTACCCAAAGAAGTCCTGAATAAGCTTAGTCCAGAAGATGCTGTGTTGAAACCCAGTAACATAGTGGTGAAGGCTTTTGATGGTTCGAGAAGAGTGGTGCATGGAGAAATTGATCTCCCAATCAAAGTTGGTTCTCAGGTTTTCAATGCTACCTTTTATGTCATGGATATTTGTCCGTCATATTCTTGTTTGCTTGGGCGTCCCTGGATCCATGGGGCAGGTGCTGTAACCTCTACATTACATCAGAAGCTGAGATATCCAGTAGAAGGGAAAGTTGTTACTGTCTATGGAGAGGAAGGGTATATGATTAGCCATGTGAACACCTTTAAGTATCTTGAGGTGGAAGGTGAATATGTTGAAACTCCGTGCCAGACATTTGAAGTGGTTCCTTGGGTTTTTAATGATTACGAAGCTCCTCCTGTTGTCAAGAAAGTTCATGTGGTCACCAGAGTACCTCCAACAATGGCCTCCCTCAAAGATGCTAGAGCTGTGGTGGATGAAGGTGGTTGTACTATTTAGGGTCAACTTCCTGATATCCCATACAAGTCTTACAAGTTTGGTTTGGGTTTCACTGCAGAGTCCCAGAAGGCTGTTCGTCGTGCTCGTGCTGTTCGTATCACCAATCAGGGGGTTATGAAAGACCAGATCAATGTTGTGGGTGACTATGATGAAGACTACAACTTGGATGCTTGGATTTTTCCTACTGTGGGTGCTGGACTCAACAACTGGAAAGCTGAAGATGTTATTCCTATCTCCTTTAGTCAGGAGTAAATACTATTACTGTGTTGTTGCTTTTTAAGTTTGTAATTTCTTGAACAATTGAACTCTTAAGCCTTGTGCCTTACCCGGGGCACAATGGTGTGCTTGTTACGGGCTGTCATTTCATTTGCATACTTCATTCAATAAAAATCAGTGGACGTTTCGTTTTTGTAAATATTGTGTTCCTTGTCTTTCTTTTCTTTTATTTTTGTTTTATCAACTATGTGTTCTTACACACACACACATCACTAAAATGCAGATCCTCATCCACTCTGGATCCTGTTGATAACAGTTCTACTATTGCCAATTATAATTTCGAGAATATGATCTATCAAACTGAAGACGGAAATGAGGACGATTGTGAAGTACCTGTAGAGCTTGCTAGGTTGTTACAACAAGAAGAGAAAGCTATACAGCCACATGAAGAGCCAGTCGAAGTTGTGAATCTGGGAACTGAAGAAAACAGGAAAGAAGTCAAGATAGGGGCTGAATTAGAGGATAGTGTCAAGAGCAGATTGATTCAAATGTTACGTGACTATGTGGAGATCTTTGCTTGGTCTTATGAAGATATGCCAGGATTGGATACAGACATTGTGGTTCACCGTTTACCAGTAAAAGAAGATTGTCGTCCAAAGAAGCAAAAGGTTCGTCGCATGCGTCCTGAAATGTCAGAGAAGATCAAAGCAGAGGTAATGAAACAGTTCAATGCAGGGTTCTTAGCAGTGACTTCTTATCCTCAGTGGGTTGCAAATGTGGTGCCGGTACCTAAGAAAGATGGTAAGGTACGTATGTGTGTAGACTACAGAGATTTGAACAAGGCCAGCCCCAAAGATGACTTTCCACTTCCTCATATTGATGTTTTGGTAGACAACACTGCTCAGCATAAGGTATTCTCCTTTATGGATGGTTTCTCTGGTTATAATCAAATCAAAATGGCACCTGAAGATATGGAGAAGACAACATTTGTTACACAGTGGGGCACTTTTTGTTATAAGGTGATGCCATTTGGTTTGAAGAATGCAGGGGCAACATATCAGCGTGCTATGGTGGCTTTTTTTCATGATATGATTCATCACGAGATAGAGGTATATGTGGATGATATGATAGCCAGGTCCCAGAATGAAGAGCAACATCTTGATCATTTGCACAAATTGTTTGAGAGGTTGAAGAAATACAAGTTGAGATTGAACCCAAACAAGTGTACTTTTGGAGTTAGGTCTGGTAAACTCCTGGGTTTCATAGTCAGTGGAAAAGGTATTGAAGTGGATCCTGCGAAAGTGAAAGCTATACGAGAGATGCCAGCTCCCCGTACTGAGAAGGAGGTTAGAGGTTTCTTGGGACGATTGAATTACATTGCAAGATTTATTTCCCAATTAACTGCCATATGTGAGCCAATCTTCAAGTTGTTGAAGAAAGATCAGGTGATGGAATGGAATGATGAGTGCCAGACTGCCTTTGATGAAATCAAAAGATATCTGCTAGAACCACCAATTTTGATGCCACCAGTTGATGGAAGACCCTTGATTATGTACTTAACAGTATTAGATAACTCAATGGGGGTGTGTATTGGGGCAACATGACGAGTCTGGTCGAAAAGAGCAGGCAATATACTACCTTAGCAAAAAGTTTACCGACTGTGAAACAAGATACTCACTGCTCGAGAAACGCTTTGGCATGGGCTGCTCGCCGACTAAGACAGTATATGTTGACTCATACTACCTTATTGATTTCGAAGATGGATCCAATCAAGTACATATTTGAGAAACCTGCTCTCTCCGGAAGAATTGCAAGATGGCAAATGATCTTGACAAAATATGACATACAGTATACTACTCAGAAGGCTATTAAGGGAAGTGTTGTAGCTGATCATTTGGCTCATCAAGCAGTGGATGATTATCAGTCAATGAGTTTTGAGTTCCCCGATGAAGACATTATGATTATTACCAAAGAACCTGGACAATATGACGGACCTGAACAAGGATCCCGATGGACTATGGTTTTTGATGGTGCTTCCAATGCACTTGGTAATGGTGTTGGTGTTGTGATCAGTTCCCCTGAAGGTTGTCATACCCCGATTACTGCCAGACTTTGTTTCTATTGCACCAATAACATGGCTGAGTATGAGGCATGTATCCTGGGTATTAAAGCTGCTATTGATATGAAGATTCAGTTCCTTGACGTGTATGGAGATTCAGCCCTGGTAGTAAGTCAGATTAAAGGAGATTGGGATACCAAGCATGATAACCTCATTCCTTACAGAGAGCATGTGTTGTCTTTGATCCCACATTTCAAAGAGATTACTTTTGGACATATTCCACGAAGAGAGAATCAATTGGCAAATGCTTTAGCCACCATGGCATCCATGTTTGAGATCAGCTGGGATGATGAAACTCCCAAGATTACTATTGATAGATTTGAAAAGCCTGCATACTGCAATGATATTGACACTGAAGGGGAAGAGGAGAAGCCTTGGTTCTATGAAGTGAAAAGATATCTTGAAGCTCAGGAGTTCCCTGAAGGGGCATCTGTCAAAGATAGGAAGTTTCTAAGAAGGTTTTCTGCTAAGTTCTTTTTGAGTAATGGGATTTTGTACAAGCGCAATCATGATTCAACTATGCTTCGTTGTGTGGATAAGAAAGAAGCAACAAAGATCATGGAAGATATGCATGATGGAATCTTTGGCACTCATTCTAGTGGTCATACCATGGCAAAGAAGATATTGAGAGCAGGATAATATTGGTCTACCATGGAAGATGATTGCTATCAACACTCCAGAACATGTCACAAGTGTCAAATCTATGCTGATAAAGTCCATATACCCCCATCACCATTGAATGTGTTGACTGCTCCTTGGCCTTTTGCCATGTGGGGCATTGATATGATTGGTGAGATCAAACCTACCGCTTTTAATGGGCATCGTTTCATCCTGGTTGCTATTGATTACTTCACGAAGTGGGTAGAGGCAGCTTCATTTGCATCTGTTACCAAGAATGTTGTGGCTCGATTCATTAAGAATAATCTCATATGTAGGTATGGCATCCCTGAAAGGATTATTACTGACAATGGCTCTAATCTGAACAACACTATGATTACTGATCTCTGCACGCAGTTCAAGATTAAGCATCATAACTCTTCTCCGTATCGTCCAAAGATGAATGGGGCAGTAGAAGCTGCTAATAAGAACATTAAGAAGATTGTACAGAAGATGACTGTTACTTACAAGGATTGGCATGAGATGTTACCATTTGCTCTTCATGGCTATCCTACTACAATACGTACTTCAACAGGGGCAACCCCATTCTCATTAGTCTATGGTATGGAAGCAGTTCTGCCCATTGAAGTCCAGATTCCCTCCTTAAGAATTATGAAGGATGCAGGCTTGGATGAAGATGAGTGGATTCAGACTCGACTTGACCAGATAAATTTGATTGATGAGAAGAGGTTAGCAGCAATTTGTCATGGCCAGATGTACCAGAAACGGATGATCAAAGCTTTTAACAAGAAGGTTAAGCCAAAGGTATATCAGGCTGGTGACTTGGTAATCAAGCGTATCATATTACCACAGGGTGATCCTAGGGGCAAATGGACTCCTACATATGAAGGACCATTTGTAGTCAAAACAATATTCTCAGGAGGTGCCATGATACTTACTACTATGGATGGTGAAGATTTCCCACAGCCTGTAAACGCAGACATAGTTAAAAAATACTACGCATAAAAAGAGACCCGCTAGGTTGACTGGTCTAGGCAAAAATAAGGGCATCTCGGCGAACCAAAAGGGTTTGGGCAAAACTTAGGGATATATATATAAAGATGTACACCCGGCAGGTCGAAAACCTGAAAAGGCGGCTTGGGCAAAAAAGGGTATCCCGGTGGATTGAAAACCTGAAAGGGCAATCCAGGCAAAAGTTAGGGATTAAAGCGTATGACTATGTCTCGTTTGGATCACCCATGAAACTGCAACCAGTTGTGTTACTTACTCAATGCTCGAACAGATAAAGCTCAATCCAATCGTTTCCATCTCGACAGCAGAAGATGAGATACTTGAAGATAATGGCAATAGTAGAATTGAAACTCAATAGGATTATTTCACCACATAGCTGATTTTCTTTGTTTTGTAAAATTTTTATGACAAATTCCTCTTACTAGGATTTCTGTCTCCTTGTATAAACTCACCCATGTATGGGTCACTCTTTGATATAAATAAAATTCCATCTTTGAATCCAGATTTACTTTTACCCTATTTACATAAGCGAAACGTCCATTGGTTGTGTTTGAATGTATGTATGCTTTTGAATATGATTGATGTTTACCAAAAATACATGTATGCTTAATATGATTGATGTTTACCAGAAATGCATGAAAATGCAGTAATAGTATTTACTAAAGACGAACGAGGGAAGGATTTCGACGAAGCTTCACCAGTTCATCCCTACAAGACAGTTGCAAATCCCCGGTAGGACAAATCAATCTTCATAAAGTCACATCTCCCCTGGAATTTATATCCATCTCTTTTATCCTCATACGGATATTCGGGAATTTACTTTCCAATAGGAGTACGACGAACGAAGACGGGAGGCTATATATACCCTATTATCTAACGAAGACGGGAGGTTATGTATACCCTACTATCGAACGAAGACGGGAGGTTATGTATACCTTGCTATCCCCAGCAGACGGAAGGTTATGTATACCCTACTATCAAACGAAGACGGGAGGTTATGTATAATATATTATCAAACAAGACAGAATTGAGTTCCTCATATTCTTCAGCAACGAATCGGGATTTATTTTCCCTGGCCAGCAGTTGTTATACGAAGATATCCAGACGCTTCAGGCTGCATGATGCATACATACATCATTTACATCATATCATACATATACATAATACATTACCTAAGTGCATCATATTATACATGCATACATAATGCATAAACTAATATTACCATACAGAATGCTACCTTGTTTTCAGGTTAATTCTCCAACAGACAAATTTCATCAACAAATTGTGACTATTGGGCCGTTGTTTATCTTCCCAAAGGTTACCATTTCCTCAGGACGTTGTTATCCTCCTGAAAGCTATCAATCCCTCAGGACGTTGTTTATCCTCCTGAAAGCATATCATTTCCTCAGGACGTTGTTTATCCTCCTGAAAGCTTCTTATACCTCAGAACGTTGTTCATCCTTCTGAAAGCATATCATCACCTCAGGATGTTGTTATCCTCCTGAAAGCATATTATTACTTTGGGTCGTCGTTTATCTTCCCAAAGGTTACCATTTCCTCAAGACGTTATTTATCCTCCTGAAACCATATCATAATTATTGGGCCGTTGTTTATCCTCCCAAAAGTTATACCATTACCTCAGGACGTTGTTTATCCTCCTGAAAGCATATTATCTCCTCCGGACGTTGTTTATCTTCCTGAAAGCTATCATCACTTCCTCAGGACGTTGTTTATCTTCCTGAAAGCTATCATTACTACTTCGGGACGTTGTTTATCTTCCTGAAAGCTATCACTATTACCTCGGGATGTTGTTTATCTTCCTGAAAGCTATCATTATATCTTCATATTTTGGACTGCTTTATCCTCCAAGAAATGCATCTGAAGAATTTTTCTCCAAGTGGCATCTTTAAGCCCACTCAAGCATATTCAACTAGCCATCAGTATCACTCTACGCACCGGTGAGTGCAAATTTTTGGGCTTTTGTGTTCAATCCCCTTCAACCTTCCAGGTCACGACTGGCACATATACCAATCTAACCCCTCAGGTTTCAGAAAATTGAACAGGGGCAGCTGTTGCACCCCAAAATTTGCCCTCACAATACAAGACTTTGTGTGCTAAGAAGGTTCACAAGGTTCACAAGACCTTTCATGAGGTTCATGAAGTTTACAAGACACTTTATGAGGTTCACAAGGTTCACAAGGTTCACAATACTTACAAGACCTTTCATGAGGTTCATGAAGTTTACAAGACACTTTATGAGGTTCACAAGGTTCACAATACTTACAAGACCTTTCATGAGGTTCATGAAGTCTACAAGACACTTTATGAGGTTCACAAGGTTCCCAAGACCTTTCATGAGGTTCATAAAGTTTACAAGACACTTTATGAGGTTCACAAGGTTCACAAGGTTCACAATACTTGCAAGACCTTTCATGAGGTTCATGAAGTTTACAAGACACTTTATGAGGTTCATAAGGTTCATAAGGTTCACAAGGCAAACAAGACCTCCCATGAGGTTCACAAGACATCTTATGAGGTTCACAAGGTTCACTAAGTTCACAATTGGTCAGAAGATTTGACAATTCCCTCAGACAATGCATCCTCCTAAGCAGTGCATCCAAAACTAGGGTTTTGACTTTAATCATGCTAAATGAACTTCCAAGACTTCAAGTGAGCTTCATAACATCTTATATGTGTGTAAGAATCCCCATGACAAGTTTCAAGACTTTTCTCAAAAGTTTGCTCAGTCAGATGATCAGATAAGTCAAAATCAGTCAAAGCAGTTAAAAAGTCAAACTGAGGTCAATTGTGGTCAAACCAAAGTCAAACTTTATGATTTTTTGCCAATATCAGGTATATGAAGTAAAATTCATCATTTGATCAAGGGTTGATCATGATTCATCAAGGATAGCTCAGATCATCAAGAATCAAAGGTTTCTAAATTAAGGTTTCCTCAGGAAAAGTCAACTGAACTTTGACCAGCCATAACTTTCACATGCTTCATCACCAATTTTCCATCCAAAGCTCATTTTGAAGAAAATTTAATTCTATACAACTTTGTGTCTAACAAGCCAAGCCCAAAAATGCTTCATTTGGAAGGTATGAGCTAAGACATTATAGGTCCTTTTGAAAGTCAACAAAAGGTCAACAACTTCAAAAGGGCATAACTTGAGAATGGTAAATGATATGGACATGAAACCAGTGGGGTTGGTTAGAGGACTCTTCAAGCTTTCCAAAATGTCCAAGAACACCCTCATAGCATTAAAATTGAAGGATGTGGGCCCTTGCAAAGTTGGGAAATTTTTGGTTGGTTTATGAAGAAAATGGAGGTTTAAAACCAATTTTTTCTAAATGGGCTTGCCATATGATGACCCAATCCATACCAATACCTCATGCACGACCCAACCATCAAATATTCAGATTTTTTCATTATTTTATTTTATTTATTTTGATTTAATTCATTTAAAATCATTTTAAATTAAAATAAAATAGAAAAGTCAAATATTTAAATGGGATTTTGTTTCTAGAAATTCATAAAAGTGATTTGGATTAAATTGGTATGAGAATCATGGTAATTGACTTGAAATAGAAAGGCTTAATTCTCAAATATTTGAATTTTAAAGCTTAATCTTTTTCAATCTTTTTCAATCCAATCTTTCATACAATGATCAAGTTTTTTGACCTAGAATCATCACACTATAAGTACATAACACAACCCTACTCATTGCAGACGAATTTCAGCCTCCAAGAGTAAGTTCATATTTTCAAAAACCTCACAAAAAGTCAAATTCGGTTTTCACACTACAAGGCATTTGAAGGTATTTTAAGGACATGAGAATGATCCCTAGACTTCACTGATCATGTACCAATGCTCATTTGCATCCAAAACACCCTAAATCACTCAAACCGAATTCATGTTCTTCATCATTTTTCAATTTTTCGATTTCATTCATTCAGCCATTATAAATTGTTTTTGTGTTGTTAATCTTGTTTGTTATGATGCTTAGATGATTTCTGGGCAAGAACATTGGAGAAACATGCCCTAAACCGAAAACCACCATTGTTAGGGTTTGAGTTCTCAAATTGGGAATTCACGATTTATTTGAGATAAATGAATTTTAAGAACATGGTTATGATGTATAAACTTCATATGTTTGATCTGGACTGTCAATTTGAATTAATGTTGTTGTTTGCTTGATGTTCCAAAAACCTAGGATTTCTGGTTTATGAACACCCAAGAAATTTCGCAGGAAAAATCGTATCAATTTTCGCAGGAAATTCAAGGAAGAAGAAGAAGTTTCGCGCGTTTGAAAGTTCAAATATTTGAAATTATATTTTATGGATTGGTTTCTGTTTTGTTTAACAGTTGTGTGGTAGCTCAGTTGGCCAAAGGATGCGCGTGTATTGTTGGATGACTGGAGTTCGAATCCTGGCTGTGGCAGTTTTTCATATTTTTCTCTTTTATTCATTAGACATAATATATTATGTATTATAGCTGTTATATGGACAGATGCGCCCTCCCGGCTGGAATGGTAAGTGTGTTTGTGTGCAATGTGAAGGTCCTGGGTTCGATCCCCCAGGCCTTTTGTTTTGTTTCTTTTTCTTTGATTTTCCAGGATTACACAACAAAAGCAATTGGACTCTCTCCTTTGTCACCTGCGCGCAGGCTAGCCCAGTGGATGGAAGCTTTTCCAGGTATTGGGAGGTCCCGGGTTCAAAACCAGGCCTCCCCTTTTTCCTTTATTTCATTATTTCTCTTGTTTTTTTGTTTATAATTATTATTAAGATTAATTTTAGTAATATTTTCTAAAAACCCTAAAAAATATATTTTTTCTCAAACCCTAATTTTTCTTCTTCTATTTATTTAATACTATTATTTGTATATATTATATTCATGACTTAATTAAAATTCTTAATTTAATTTTTGTTAATGTATAAATTGTTTATAATTTAAATTTTTGTATATAAATATGTTTAAAAATTAAAATTCTTAATTTAATTTTGTTAATATGATAATATGACATAATTTGTTTATAATTTAATTTTGCATGTAAATAATTTTTATTATATGTTTAAAAATTGCTAATTTAATTTTTGTAATTATAATTTATTTTCATAATATGTTCATAATTAATTTAATTTTATAATTTGCATATAACTCAAAATTTATAATAATTAGTATAATTGCTCATATTTTTTTTCTTATTAATCTTAAATAATTGCTTATATAAAAATTTGATCTTTTAATTATTATAATATTTTTGCTTATTTCATTATTATTATTATTAATTATGTTTATATGATGTTTTATTATTACTAACCACATTGTGATTATTTTTATTATTATTATTTCTACTAACCCAATTACTTATTATTATTATTTTTGCTTATTCACTTATTATTATTATTTTTGCTTAATTTGTTAATTATTATTTTTGTAAATGCTTCCTTCATGTAACATTGTAGTATTATTATTAAATATTTATTTTATGCTATGGTTAGTAAATAGGGAGTGTAAACATACTTGTAATATAAAATCAATTTAGATCACAAATTTAAAGATAAATATTAAAATTGTACACTCACACACGTAAGTCGATCTTTGATCGCCATCTCACTTCCTTAGGGATACCTCTCATGTTGCCTAATCAAAAAGGTCAAGTAGGGTGTATAAAGCAAAAGTCCCTCAAATTCACATCATCTAGTCCCTTAACAGATAAAAGATCAAGTCCCTTTCGAATGTTGCCTTCGTAATGATCTTGTCCCTTTCGAATAAAGATGATAGTCCCTCCAAAATTGCTTATACACCCCACAGTTGCCTAAATAACAGATGACCCTTTACTTGTCCCTCACATCCAAGGTAATGACTACCTATTCCTTAATAATAGGGATAGTCTTACCATTTAAAGGATTCAAGAACGGAAAAGACTTAAAACTTAGGGTAGGTTCCTCTTAGATACTTGCTCACTCTTCAAAACATTTCAAACACTTCACACATTTCAAACAATTTTCAAAACAAAGGTTTTTTACGCATCCGTACATGGATCATTATAAAACTCTTAAGAAAATTTTCATTCACACACTTCACAATTTCAAAAACATTTTAAAGTGAGCTAAGTAACTAAGAGCCCATGGATAACCATGGATGTAAAGGGTGCTAACACCTTCCCTTTACATAACCTACCCCCCGGACCCAAAAATCTTTTAAAAGGTCTTTCCTGTTCTTTTATGCCTTTCCTTTGGATAAAATAAAAGTCGGTGGCGACTCTTGCTATCCGCAACATAACTAAAGTCAGTTCTCCCACCGTGTTACACCTATGTCCGAAGGATTCAACCTCATACTGCTGATAAGAAGCTGTGGATTCATTTCTTCCAAGAAAGCTTGTCTGGAGCTCAATTGGAATGGTACTATCAACTGGAGAGTGCCAACATCCGTGATTGGAATGATCTTGCTGAGGCCTTCTATAGGCAATACCAATACAATGCTGATCTAGCCCCAACCCGCATGCAACTACAAAGCATGTCAATGGGTGCTAAAGAGAATTTCAAGGAGTATGCCCAAAAGTGGAGAGACTTGGCTGGTAGAGTTCAACCTCCTTTGACTGACAGGGAGTTAGTGGATATGTTCATGAGTACGCTGAATGGTCCTTTTTATAGTCATCTCATTGGAAGCTCCTCATCTGGTTTCACTAAGCTGATAATGACGGGAGAGCAATGTGGAAAGTGGCATAAGAAGTGGCAAGATACAGGTGGGTGCCTCTTCATCAAAGACTGCAAAGAAGCCCCCTAGTGGGAAGAAGGAGTCAAATGCTATTTACGGTCAACCTGGTCGTAATAGGAGTCACCAATCTGTGAGTGCAGTTCACATCTCCAATCCCACTCCTGCACCACCAGAGCCACCACAGGGCAATCAACAGAGGCCTAGAAGACAGTTCACCAAGATCAACATGTCACTGGCCCAAGCCTTGCAACACTTGTTGAAAGGGGAACTCATTACTTTGAAGGACCCTCCTCAAAATCCTAATGTTACCTCTCCTAGGTACAATCCTAATGCACGATGTGCATATCATTCTAATTGTCAGGGACATGATACTAACAATTGCTGGATATTGAAGAACAAGATTCAAGATATGATTGATGTTGGAGAGATTGAATTTGACCCTCCTGGGACTCCAAATGTGATCACTGCTCCCATTCCAAATCATGAGAAGACTGTCAATGCCATTGATGAAGTTTCACATATTTCCTCAGTTGCAGATGTGACTACACCATTATCTGTTATTAAGAAGAAGTTAGTACAAACTGGGTTCTTTCTAGGTTGTAATGAAGATTGTTTTTATTGTGCTTATAAACCTGATAGCTGCTGGAAGTTGAAGGATGGTATTCAACGCCTCATGGACAATTACACCATATTGTTTGAGAGGACACCTTCTGTGGAGAGTATGGTTGAACATATAACTCAAGGTGCAAAGGTTGAAGAGGTGGATATGGTTGATAAAGTGCCAGTGAGGATTACTTCCAAGGGCCCTGTCAAAATCACTCATAAGGGTCCTATCAAGATTACTGCTGAAGGCCCTGTGAAGACTGTTGCAGAAGCTAGGGTGGCTCCTATGATTATTACTACTCTTGGTCCTATTCCGTATACCTCTGATAAAGTTATACCTTGGCATTACGGTTCCGATGTTTATATCCATGGTGTTAAACAGGAACCCGTAGCTGATACACCTGTTACTGATGAAAACCCGGATGTTGATAATATTGCTGGATCTAGTAAGATCACAAGAAGTGGAAGAATTTTATATCCTCCGGCTACCTCCAAGAATACAGTTACTCCAACTACTACCTCTACTGCTGAGACAAATACTGATGCCCGGGGCAAAGGTCCTATTATTGAACCTGTGCAAGTTGAGGCACCAACTGCTGATAATCTTTCTAAGCAGATGGAAGAAGTGCTGAAGATCATTCGCAAGAGTGATTATGATATTGTTGATCAATTGGGGCATACTCCCTCCAAGATTTCCATGTTGTCTTTGTTGCTGTGTTCTGAGGCTCATGCTAAGGCCTTGATTAAGTTTTTGAAGACTGCTCATGTACCAAATGAGATTTCTGTAGATCAGTTTGAAAATTGTGTTGCACACTTGACCTATGATAATGGGTTAGGTTTTTCTGATGCTGACTTAACTCCTGCCAAGAGAAATCATAATAGAGATTTACACATCTCTATTGAGTGTAGGGGCACTACCCTGTCTCATGTGTTGATAGACAATGGTTCTTCACTGAACGTACTTCCCAAAGAGGTTCTGAACAAGCTTAGTCCTGAAGATGTTGTGTTGAGACCAAGTAATATAGTGGTAAAGGCCTTTGATGGTTCGAGAAGAGTGGTGCATGGAGAAATAGATCTCCCAATCAAAGTAGGTTCTCAGGTCTTCAATTCAACCTTCTATGTAATGGAAATTCGTCCTTCGTACTCTTGTTTGCTTGGGCGCCCCTGGATCCATGGGGCAGGTGCTGTGACCTCTACTTTACATCAGAAGTTGAGATATCCAGTGAAGGAAATGTTGTTACTGTTTACGGAGAGGAAGAATATATAGCCAGTCATGTGAATACATTTAAGTATCTGGAAGTGGAAGGTGAATATGTTGAGACTCCGTGCCAGACGTTTGAAGTGGTTCCTTGGGTTGTTCCTGCTTCTGAAGCTCCTCCTGTGGTTAAAAGAGTTCTTGTGGTCACCAGAGTACCTCTTACAATGGCCTCCCTCAAAGATGCCAGAGCTGTGGTCGAAGAAGGTGGTTGTACTATTTGGGTTCAGCTTCCTAACATTCCTTACAAGTCTGACAAGTTTGGTTTGGGTTTCACTACAGAGTCCCAGAAGGCTGTTCGTCGTGCTCGTGTTGTTCGTATCACCAATCAAGGGATTATGAAAGATCAGATCAATGCTGTGGGTGACTATAATGAAGACTACAACCTGTATGACTGGATTTTTCCTACTGTGGGTGATGGGCTCAATAATTGGAAGGCCGAAGATGTTATTCCAATCTCCTTTAGTCAGGAGTAAATACTATTACTATGTTGTTATTTTTAAGTTTGTAATTTTTGAACAATTGAACTCTTAAGCCTTGTGCCTTACCCGGTGCACAATGGTATGCTTGTTTCGGGATGTCATTTCATTTGCATACTTCATTCAATAAAAATCAGTGGACGTTTCGTTTTCGTAAATATTGTGTTCCTTGTCTTTCTTTTATTTTATTTTTGTTTTATCAACTATGTGTTCTTACACACACCCACATCACTAAAATGCAGATCCTCATCCACTCTGGATCCTGTTGATAACAGTTCTACTATAGCCAATTATAATTTCGAGAATCCGATCTATCAAGCTGAAGATGGAAAGGAGGACGATTGTGAAGTACCTGTAGAGCTTGCTAGGTTATTACAACATGAAGAGAAAGCTATACAGCCACATGAAGAGCCAGTCGAAGTTGTGAATCTGGGAACTGAAGAAAACAGGAAAGAGGTCAAGATAGGGGCTGAATTAGAGGATGGTGTTAAAAGCAGATTGATTCAAATGTTACATGATTATGTGGAGATCTTTGCTTGGTCCTATGAAGATATGCCAGGGTTGGATACAAACATTGTGGTTCATCGTTTACCGGTAAAAGAAGATTGTTGTCCAAAGAAGCAGAAGGCTCGTCGCATGCGTCCTGAAATGTCAGAGAAGATTAAAGCAGAGGTGATGAAACAGTTTGATGCAGGGTTCTTAGCTGTGACTTCTTATCCTCAGTGGGTTGCAAATGTGGTACCGGTGCCTAAGAAAGATGGTAAGGTATGTATGTGTGTAGACTACAGGGATTTGAACAAGGTCAGCCCTAAAGATGACTTTCCACTTCCTCATATTGATGTTCTGGTAGACAACACTGCTCAGCATAAGGTATTCTCTTTCATGGATGGTTTCTCTGGTTACAATCAAATCAAGATGCCACCTGAAGATATGGAGAAGACTACATTTGTTACACAATGGGGCACCTTTTGCTATAAAGTGATGCCATTTGGTTTGAAGAATGTCGGGGCAACATATCAGCGTGCTATGGTGGCTTTGTTTCACGATATGATTCATCATGAGATAGAGGTATATGTGGATGATATGATAGCCAGGTCCCAGAATGAAGAGCAAGACCTTGATCATCTGCATAAGTTGTTTGAAAGGTTGAAGAAATACAAGTTAAGATTGAATCCAAACAAGTGTACTTTTGGAGTTAGATCTGGTAAACTCCTAGGTTTCATTGTCAGTGGAAAAGGTATTGAAGTGGATCCTGCTAAAGTAAAAGCTATACAAGAGATGCCAACTCCCCGTACTGAGAAGGAAGTTAGAGGTTTCTTGGGACGATTGAATTACATTGCAAGATTTATTTCACAATTAACTGCTACCTGTGAGCCAATCTTCAAGTTGCTGAAGAAAGATCAGGTGATGGAGTGGAATGATGAGTGCCAGACTGCCTTTGATGAAATCAAGAAATATCTTCTAGAACCTCCAATTTTGATGCCACCAGTTGATGGAATACTCTTTTTTTGTACTTAACAGTGTTAGACAACTCAATGGGGTGTGTATTGGGGCAACACGACGAGTCTGGTCGAAAAGAGTAGGCAATATACTACCTTAGCAAAAAGTTTACCGACTGTGAAACAAGATACTCACTGCTCGAGAAAACTTGCTGCGCTTTGGCATGGGCTGCTCGCCGACTAAGACAGTATATGTTGACTCATACTACCTTATTGATATCGAAGATGGATCCAATCAAGTACATATTTGAGAAACCTGCTCTCTCCGGACGAATAGCAAGATGGCAAATGATCTTGACAGAATATGATATACAGTACACTACTCAGAAGGCAATTAAAGGAAGTGTTGTAGCTGATCATTTGGCTCATCAAGCAGTGGATGATTATCAGTCAATGAGTTTTGAGTTCCCTGATGAAGACATTATGATTATTACCAAATAACCTGGACAATATGACGAACCTGAACAAGGATCCCGATGGACTATGGTTTTTGATGGAGCTTCTAATGCACTTGGTAATGGTATTGGTGTTGTGATCAGTTCCCCTGAAGGATGTCATACCCCGATTACTGCAAGACTTTGTTTCTATTGTACCAATAACATGGCTGAGTATGAGGCATGTATCCTGGGTATCAAAGCTGCCATTGAGATGAAGATTCAGTTCCTGGACGTATATGGAGATTCAACCCTGGTAGTAAGTCAGATCAAAGGAGATTGGGATACCAAGCATGATAATCTCATTCCATACAGAGAGCATGTGTTGTCTTTGATCCCATATTTTAAAGAGATTACCTTTGGACATATTCCACGAAGAGAAATCAGTTGGCAGATGCATTAGCCACCATGGCATCCATGTTTGAGATTAGCTGGGATGATGAAGCTCCCAAGATTACTATTGATAGATTTGAGAAACCTGCATACTGCAATGAGATTGACACTGAAGAAGCAGAGGAGAAGCCTTGGTTCTATGAAGTGAAAAGATATCTTGAAGCTCAGGAGTTCCCTGAAGGGGCATCTGTCAAAGATAAGAAGTTTCTGAGGAGGTTTTCTGCTAAGTTCTTCTTGAGTGATGGAATTTTGTAAATGCGCAATCATGATTCAACTTTGCTTCGTTGTGTGGATAAGAAGGAAGCAACAGAGATTATGGAAGACATGCATGATGGGATCTTTGTCACTCATTCTAGTGGTCATACTATGGCAAAGAAGATATTGAGAGCAGGTTACTATTGGTCTACCATGGAAGCTGACTGCTATAAACATTCCAGAAAATGTCACAAGTGTCAAATCTATGTTGATAAAGTCCATATACCTCCATCACCATTGAATGTGTTGACTGCTCCTTGGCCTTTTGCCATGTGGGGCATTGATATGATTGGTGAGATCAAGCCTACTGCTTCTAATGGGCATCGTTTCATCCTGGTCGCTATTGATTACTTTACAAAGTGGGTGGAGACAGCTTCATTTGCATCTGTTACTAAGAATGTGGTGGCTCGATTCATTAAGAATAATCTCATCTGCAGGTATGGCATCCCTGAAAGGATTATTACTGACAATGGCTCTAATCTGAACAACACTATGATTACTGATATCTGCACGCAGTTCAAGATTAAGCATCACAGCTCTTCTCCGTATCGTCCAAAGATGAATGGGGCAGTAGAAGCTTCTAATAAGAACATTAAGAAGATTCTACAGAAGATGACTGCCACTTATAAGGATTGGCATGAGATGTTACCATTTGCTCTTCATGGTTATCGTACTACAATACGTACTTCAATAGGGGCAACCCCATTCTCCTTAGTCTATGGTACGGAAGCAGTTTTGCCCATTGAAGTTCAGATACCCTCCCTAAGAATCATGAAGGATGCAGGCTTGGATGAAGATGAGTGGATTCAGACTCGACTTGACCAGATAAATTTGATTGATGAGAAGAGGTTAATAGTTGTTTGTCATGGTCAGATGTACCAGAAACGGATGATCAAGGCTTTCAATAAGAAGGTTAAGCCAAAGGTATATCAGGCTAGTGACTTGGTAATCAAGCGTATCATATTACCACAGGGTGATCCTAGGAGAAAGTGGACTCCTACATATGAAGGGCCATTTGTAGTCAAAACAGTATTCTCAGGAGGTGCCATGATGCTTACCACTATGGATGGTGAAGACTTCCCACAGCCTGTAAAAGCAGACATAGTTAAAAAAATACTACGCATGAAAAGAGACCCGCTAGGTTGACTGGCCTAGGCAAAAATAAGGGCATCCCGGCGAACCAAAAGGGTTCGGGCAAAATTTGGGATATATATATATATATAAAAATGTACACCCGCCAAGTCAAAAACCTGAAAAGGCGGCTTGGGCAAAAAAGGGTATCCCGGTGGATTGAAAACCTGAAAAAGGCAATCCAGGCAAAAGTTAGGGATTAAAGCGTATGATTACGTCTCGTTTGGATCACCCATGTAAACTTCAACCAGTTGTGCTACTTAATTCAAGCTCGAACAAATAAAGTTCAATCCAATCATTTCCGTCTTAACAGCAGAAGATGAGATACTTGAAGATAATGGCAATAGTAGAATTGAAACTCGATAGGATTATTTCCCACATAGCTGTTTTCTTTGTTTTGTAAAAATTTTACGACAAATTCCTCTTACTAGGATTTCTGTCTCCTTGTACAAACTTACCTATGTATAGGTCACTTTGTAATATAAATAAAATTTCATCTTTGAATCCAGATTTACTTTTACCCTATTTACATAAGTGAAACGTCCATTGGTTGTATTTGAATGTATGTATGCTTTTGAATATGATTGATGTTTACCAGAAATGCATAAAATGCTTGAATATGATTGATGTTTACCAGAAATGCATAAAATGCTTGAATATGATTGATGTTTACCAGAAATGCATAAAAATGTAGTAATAGTATTTACTAAGGACGAACGAAGGTAGGAATTCAACGAAGCTTCGCCGGTTCATCCTCACAAGACAATTACAAATCTCCAGTAGGGCAAATCCATCTTCATAAATACTTCGAGTTACATCTCCCCTTGAATTTATGTCCATCTCTTTTATCCTCAGTCGGGATACTCAGGAACTTATTCCTTCAATAGAAGTACGACGAACGAAGACGGGAGGTTATAAATACTATACTATCAAACAAGACGGGAACAAGTTCCTCATATTCTTCAGCAACGAATCGGGATTTATTTTCCCTAGCCAGCAGTTATTATACAAAGATATCCAGACGCTTCAGACTGCATGATTCATACATACATCATTTACATCATACCATAACATATCCATAAATGCATAATACATTTACTTAGATGCATCATACCATGCATGCATACAAATTGCATAAACTAACTATTTTTTGCAAGATGGTTATATGCAGATAAAACAATATCAACAATTCCACAACAGGTCAGAAATGATCCATACATTACTCAAGATGTCCTCGGAGAGTAGGCAAACGGTCTGTACAAAGATCCATTCCCTAATCCAGGATACTTCCAGAAGATTTCATCTATCTGGTCTTGAATAGCAGGCAAACGGTCTGTACAAAGATCCATTCCCTGGTTCAAGATGTCTTCAGAAGATTTAATCTATTTCCTCGGAGAGTAGGAAAACGGTCTGTAAGAAGATCCATTCCCTAATCCAGGATACTTCCAGAAGATTTCATCTATCTGGCCTTGAATAGCAGGCAAACGGTCTGTACAAAGATCCATTCCCTGGTTCAAGATATTTTCAGAAGATTTAATTTATTGGCCCTTGAATAGCAGGCAAACGGTCTGTACAAAGATCCATTCCCTGGTTCAAGATATTTTCAGAAGATTTAATCTATTTGCCCTTGAATAACAGGCAAACGGTCTATACAAAGATCCATTCTCTGGTTCAAGATATTTTTCAGAAGAATTAATCCTGACGTTCTTTTGACCTTGAATAGCAGGAAAACGGTCTGTACAAAGATCCATTCCCTGGTTCAAGATATTTTTCAGAAGAATTAATCCTGACGTTCTTTTGACCTTGGAGAGTAGGCAAACGGTCTGTACAAAGATCCATTCCCTAATCCAAGATACTTCCAGAAGAGATAATCGTCACGAAGATTTATTTCTACTGGTCCATTCAACAAATTCAAATTATGTTGCATAAACGATTCAGAGACGGCCTATACAAAGACTTAGTACTGATATCCAGTATCAACATCAAAATATTATCACCTCCTGATATTATGGATGGCATCTATAAGCCCATCTCCAGTTCTTTTAAGTGGCATCTTCAAGCCCACTCCAGCATATAAAACTAATCATCAGTGTTACTCTACGCACCGGCGAGTGCAAATTTATGGGCTTTTGTGTTCAATCCCCTTCAACCTTCCAGGTCACGAATGGCACATATACCAATCTAACCCCTCAGGTTTCAGAAAATTGAACAGGGGCAGCTGTTGCACCCCAAAATTTTCCCTCCACAAGACAAGACATTGTGTACTAAGAGGTTCACAAGGTTCACAAGGTTCACAAGACATCTCACAAGGTTCACAAGGTTCACAATTAGTCAGAAAGTTTGACAATTCCCTCAGACAATGCATCCTCCTAAGCAATGCATCTTAAACTAGGGTTTTGACTTTCATCAGGCTAAATGGACTTCCAAGACTTCAAGTGAGCTTCATAGCATCCTATATGTGTTTAAGAATCCCCATGTCAAGTTTCAAGACTTTCCCAAAAGGTTTGCTCAGTCAAATGACCAGATAGGCTAAAATCAGTCAAAGCAGTTAAAAAGTCAAACTAAGGTCAACTATGGTCAAACCAAAGTCAAACTTCATGATTTTTTGCCAAAATCAAGTATATGAGGTAAAATTCTTCATTTTATCAAGGGTTGATCATGATTCATCAAGGAGATTTCAGATCATCAAGAATCAGGAGTTTCTAAATTAGGGTTTTCATAGGAAAAGTTAACTGAACTTTGACTAGCCATAACTTTCACATGATTCATCAAAATTTTTCCATCCAAAGCTCATTTTGAAGGAAATTGAATTCTCTACAACTTTGTGTATCACAAGCCAAGCCCAAAAATGCTTCATTTGGAAGGTATGAGCTAAGACATTATAGGTCCTTTTAAAAGTCAACAAAAAGTAAACAACTTCCAAAGAGCATAACTTGAGAATGGTAAAAGATATGGACATGAGACTAAAGAGGTTGGTTAGAGGACTCTTTAAGCTTTCCAAAATGTCCAAGAACACCTTCATAGCATTAAAATTGAAGGATTTATGCCCTTGCAAAGTTGGGAAATTTTTGAGAGGTTTATGAAGCAAATAGGGTCTTAAAACCATAATTCACCAAATGGGCTTGCTTTTTTGTGATCCAAATACTTCCATGACATCATGCACGAAATAAAATTCATTTATTCATAATTTTATTCATTTTATTTTTATTTATTATGATTTTTTATGTTAAAAATCATTTTAAATTAAAATAAAATATAAAATAATGGATATTTGATTTGATTTGGTTTCTAGAAAGTCTTAAAACATATTTAGACTTGATTGATACAAAAATAATGAGGATTATACCAAAATAGCAAGGCTAGATCAAGGATATTCAAAATTTAAGAACACATCTTTTTCAATCTTAAAAGGTCCAAAAATCCAAATTTTTGATTAATCTCTTGACCTAATTTCATTGTATCATATATATACAACACATAGCAAGCATAAACTCAAAAATTCACAGCCTCCAACACCTTGTTCAAACTTCACAAAATCATTCAAAAACTCAAATTCGGTTTTGTCCATACCAGCAATCAACAAGCCCTTTGAAGGTTGAAAAAGCTTCTTGGGATCATTTAGAATGTTTCTGGATCATTACATTGATTGATAGCATCTCATATCATCAAACCCGAAATCATTTTTTTCTTAAAATTTCAAATTTTCGATTACATCCATTCACGAAATATAAACTGTTTCTATTCATTGATACTTGCTTCTTATTGTGTGTGGATTGTTTTGATGTACTTTGATTGAATTTTCATAGCAGAATCAAGAAGAAGCCATGTTTAGGGTTTCAGCCTCTCGTTTGGGGCTTCATGATAAACCAAATATAAATAATTGTTAAGAACATAGGAAGATTGTATGAGCTCTGAGGATCATATTTCACTAATCAATTTGGAGAAATTTCACTATTTTGTTGATGTTTGAAATTCGTAGGTTCTGGATATGATGAACTTCGCAGGAAAACACGCAGCTAAACTCATAGTTATTTTCGCAGGAAATTTGAGGAAGACGAAGCTGTCTGGCGCCAAAATCCAGTTTAAAAAATTGGTTTAAAATATTATGTTCTTTGTGTGGATATATGTGGAATGCGTTGTAGTGGCTCAGTGGTTAGTGTGCGCGTTTGTCATATAGATGGTCCTGGGTTCAAATCCTCCCCAGGCCATTTTGCTTTGTTTTGTTTTTTTGAGAATTTTTACAGGATAACAACAAAACCAACTTGAAGTGGATTGCTATCAGCTGCGTGCAGTGGCCTAGTGGTTATGCTTCTGATTATCCAGGTAAAGGACCTGGGTTCAAATCCCAGGTCCTGTTTTTTTAGGTTTTTGTTATTTCTGTATTTTATTCTTTAACTAATTAAAATAATTTCTAAAAAAATATCTAAATCATTTTCTAATAAAACTTTATTTTCTTTTAAAATTTATATTATTTTCTTAAAACCTAAATTAAGTATATTTATTTCATTATATGTTTTATATTTATATTTATTAATATATATATATGTATTGTTGTATATAATTTCATTAATTATATTTAAGTTAATTTCTAACCCTAATATTTTATATATATATATATATATATATATAATTAAAACCCTAATTTTCTCTAACACTAATCCTAATCCTAATTATTATTTTATTTAAATCTTAAAATTAATTAAATTTTCCTAATATCCAATTAAATAATTAATCATAGTTTATTTGGTAAATAAATTAGCATATGGTTTATTTTTATTTCAAAAAAATCTTAAAAAATGTTTTATTTAATTTTAAAATATTTGGTATATATTTTTGTGCTAACCTCCTTTCTCTTATAATTATTTTTATTACTAATCTTTTTATTATTTATTTATATGCTTATTATTTAAATCGTTTCTATTATTATGTAACTGTAAAAGCCGTGTAATAGTCGTAGGTTTTATTTTTGTTTTTATTTTATTGCTTGTAAATATTATTGCTTTGGTTAGTAATTATAGGGAGTGATAATATATTTGCTTTAAAATTAATTTAGATCACTAATCATAAGATAAACATTTGAATTTATACACGCACACACGTAAGTCGATCTTTGATCGCCATCTCACTTCCTTAAGGTTATCCCTCATGTTGCCTAAATAAAAAGGTCAAGTAAGGTGTCTAAAAGCATGGTCACTTCTCCTAAAATATCATCAAGTCCCTTTATGATTATAAGATCAAGTCCCTTCGATATTGCCTTCGTGAATGATCTTGTCCCTTTCGAATAAAAGATGATAAGTCCCTTCGAATTGCTAAGACACCTTACAGTTGCCTAAACACAGATGACCATTCACATGTCCCTTACAACATCCAAGGTAATGACTCCCTATTCCTTAATAATAGGGATAGTCTTACCATTGAAAGAACATTTAAGAACAATAAAGATTCAAATTAGGGTAGGTTCCTCTTAAGTACTTGCTCACTCCTTCAAAAACATTTCATAACACTTCACATTTTCAAACAATTTTCAAAACAAATTCTTTATATATATCCATACAAGGATCATTATAAAGTACTTAAGAAAATTTTTAATCACACACTACACTTCTCAAAACAGTTTAAAGTGAGCTAAGTAACTAAGAGCCCGTGGATAACCATGGATGTAAAGGGTGCTAACACCTCCCCTTTACATAACCTACCCCCCGAACCCAAAAATCTTTTTAAGGTCTTTCCTGTTCTTTTATGCCATTTCCTTTTGGATAAAATAAAAGTCGGTGGCGACTCTTGCTATCCGCAACATTTAACTAAAGTCAGTTCTCCCACCGTGTTACAAATTGCATTAACAGTTGGGAATATCGCCTTCTCCACCACATTCCTAGAAGTTTGTTGAACTTCCGTTTCCTCCCCATTAATCATTTTCTCCTTTCCTTTAGATCCAACTTTACTATTACTTGAGGACACATTGAAAAGATCTATACTGCAAGTGCTAGGACTAGACTCCTTCTTCTTAATTTCTTCAGATATCTTAGGAAGGGGAGACACCATCAACCATTGACCATAAGAACGGTCATGTTCCTCTAACTCCTCAAAACCCTCATTGTTAAGCTCTTCAACAACTTCACAATCCTCAATTTGATGTCCCATTCTTCCGCAGACAAAACAAAACATAGGAAGTCTTTCGTATTTAAAATGCACCTTGAGATTTATTTTCTGAAACCTTACAACAATCCCCCGTTTCAATGGTTCCTTAAGGTTAATGTTCACCTTGATCCGAAGAAATCTCCCGATTCTGTGAGCATTTATCCCATCAATTTCTTAAAAAGATCCAATGATATTACCAATTTTCCTGCCATGGCCTCAGATCTGAGTTTAAGGGGAAGTTCATAGATCCTAACCCAGAAAGAGGTGAAGTGCATATCGAGATCTGACGGCTGCTCATCTCCAGAAATGCGTTTGAGAACCAAAAGAGCTCTATAGAAACTCCAGGGTCCGCCTCTAATGGTGTGATCAAGGTCACATTTGGAGTGGAACTTAAACAATTTTTTTTTGCTGAGATCTTGGATTTCAACAATGTTCTTCAATCTTCTCGCGCTAAGCATTGTACTTTTGAAAGCTCTGGAGTTGAAGTTACTTTCGGTCCAGAGTTTCCCTGCAAGAGTCTGAAAAGAATCGTCATCGTTGATTTCTTCATCAGCAACTACCATGCCTTCCTCCCCTTCCTTTGAAAGCTCAAAAGATTTCCATTTCTTCATCAGGAAAGAGAGGCAACAACAATCCTTCGGGAAGAGAAACCAGATGCAAAACAAGAAACAAAACCCAAAAGAAATGGGGAAAAGGAACCAGATGACTAGAGAAGGGCGCCGCCACCAAAACCTAAGGTTAAGGAGGGGATGAGTCACATTAAGATTTTTAGAAAGAGAAGTTATGACTTCTCTCTAGAAATCACGTGGAACAGAATTCATCGATATGTTCATCAATCTAAGAAATGAGAATCACATAAAAAAATAGATTATTGCTAAGGTGGTTTAATTTAAGATAGACTAAATTGTTGGGCATAATCAACATTAATAGTATAAACTAATCTTAAGTGGATGATAGGAATCCAATTCAATCCAACCAACATAAAATGGAGAGACACCTTGATGAGAATAAGGAGAAGTTCAATCAACACAAATATTTTTAGTGAAATGCATTACAAAGAAAGTTTTTAGAAAATAGAAATACGATGAACAAAAGTGTACTTGAATAGATTAAGAAAAAGATATATTTAGAGTTAGATAGAACCTACATCCTAAGCTTGATGGGTTCTTGTAAAAACAAAAAAAACTGAGTTTTCATCTTAAACTTCAACTTTCAACCATAAACAAGAGAGTACATTAGAGACCAAAAAGAAAAGAAAAAAAAAATACTAGTTCTTTAAAACAATGAAAAAACTAATATTCAAATATGCTACACAATAAATTAAAAAACAAAATAAAAATATTGTTCATTGGGTTAGTTATATAAGATGATTATTCTTAAGAATAAAAACGAATAATTCGAAGAGTTGTTGTTGGGTTACCAGGAGGTTTCTGAGTAATGAAAAAAAAAATATATATTTCGATTTAGTTAGAACTTACATTCTGAATTTGATGGAATTTTTGTAGAAACTAAAAGTTAGAATTTTCATTTTCAAACATGAGCTTTCCTTCAATTAACACTTTAAATTATCAAAGAGTGCAATAAAAAACTATAAAAATTAATTAGAGTATAACATAGACCAAGAAGGAAAGATAATGCAACCAACCACTAGTTCTTCAAAATAAAAATAAAAAACCTAAAAATATATAAATAAATAAAAAACCTAACTTCCAATTTCTTCAATTTTTGGAAAATGCAACCTTAAATTTGTGCTCTTCCAAACAAAGAGATCTTTAAAAAAAAAAGGTAAATGATAAAAATTAAAAAAGAAAAATTATCTCTAATCCAAAATAGGAAACTAAAACAAACTGGAATTGTTGTACTTCCTTCTTCTTGTACATAAATAAGAAGAAAAAGAAGAACGCGGAATTATTAAGAATGATGTGAGTGAAAAACAATAAGAGTGTGTTTGAATGAGGTAATTGAATTTTTAGAGAATTAAAATTCTAAGCAATTCAAATGATTTAATTTAAATTTATTCAATTTAAATTTTTTTTGTTTGGATTGAATATTGAAATGATTCAATGTAAAAAATTTGGGGCCATTTTTATATATTTTTTAGAACTTTTTAGTCAAATTTAAAATTTGAAAAGTAGGGATCAATTTGTAAATTTTGAAAATTATTAGGGACTAATTTGTAAAATTTGAAAATTATTAGAGACTAATTTGCAGTTTTATAAAAATTTAGAGGGTGAATTTGAAATTTTCCTTAAATATGAGGATCGTCTTGCAAAATTTGAAAAATTAATAATAAACAATTTAACATTCATATTATATAGAGTTAAGAAACAATTTGAAATTCTTTACTTTTTTGTATCATTTTAATTTCCTTAAATTTAACATATTTACATCATTTTAACGATTTTCCATATTTTTTTATCCAAACAATGAGTTTTGATCAAGCCATTTCAAATTCCTTCAAGAAAATTATTTTCTCTCATTAAAATGTTTCATCCAAACACAATCTAAGGATAATAGAGAATGAAGTGAAAACAATACATACAATAATAGATGGTGAAAAAGAATGTGAGGCGGTTGAGGTGGAAGTGTGAGACTCGGATGGATATATGTGAAAGATGGCAACACATTATGATTGACTAGGCAAGAATTTGGATGAGAGCAATGAAGTGGAAGAAATGGAAGATGAAGAGAGAAAAAGAAACGAAAATTGATCTCGATTATGCAACAAAAAATTAATGGCAAAATAAAATATTAATAATGGGTGAAAAACACCAAAGTATAAGGAAAATCGCCACAAATCACAAAAATCGCACTATCGAAAAAACAAATAAGATATAACAATAGAATGACAAAAAAAAAAATTAACCATCACAACTAACCAATGGGACCCTATAGATAAAGGCTCAAAGCAACTAAAAATCTACCTCGTTGGAAACAAGTGAGATCTCAAATCTCCAGATCCACTATCAATAGATCAGATCCCATCAAAAGAGCAACAAAATTATCTCTAATCCAAAATAGGAAACTAAAACAAAATGGAATTGTTTTACTTCCTTCTTCTTGTACATAAATAAGAAGAAAAAGAAGAATATGGAATTATTAAGAATGATGTGAGTGAAAAACAATAAGAGTGTGTTTGAATGAGGTAATTGAATTTTTAGAGAATTTAAAATTCTAAGCAATTCGAATGATTTAATTGAAATTCAGTCATTTTAAAATTCTTTTGTTTAGATTGAATTTGAAATGATTCAATGTAAAAAATTTGGGGTCATTTTCATATTATTTTAGAACTTTTGGATCAAATTTAAAATATGAAAATAAAGATCAATTTGCAAATTTTGAAATTTTGAAATTTTGAAGGGACTAATTTGTAAATTTTGAAAATTATTAGGGACTAATTTACAATTTTATACAAAGTTTGGGGGTGAATTTGAAATTTTCCTTAAATATGAGGACCATCTAGCAAAATTTGAAAATTTAATAATAAGCAATTTAACATTCATATTATACAGAGTTAAGAAACAATTTGAAATTCTTTATTTTTTTGTGTCATTTTAATTTTCTTAAATTTAACATGAATAAAATACTCCATAAATTTACATCATTTTAACAATTCTCCATATTTTTTATCCAAACAATGAATTTTGATCAAGTCATTTCAAATTCCTTCAAAAAATTATTTTCCCTCATTAAAATGTTATATCTAAACACACTCTAAGGATAATAGAGAACAAAGTGAAAACAAACATACAGTAATACATGGTGAAGAAGAATGTGAGGCGGTCACATACAGGAGGTGGAAGTGTGAGACTCGGGTGGATATATGTGATAGATGGCAACACATTATGGTTGTCTAGGGAAAGGATTTGGATGAGAGAAGTGGAAGAAATGGAAGATGAAGAGAGAAAAGGAAATGAAAATTGATCCCGATTATGCAAAAAAAAAAAAATTAATGGCAAAATAATATATTAATAATGAGTGAAAAACACCAAAGTATAATGAAAATTGCCACAAATCACAAAAATTGCACTATCGAAAAAACAAATAAGATACAACAATAAAATGACAAAAAATTTAACCATCACAACTAACCAATGGGACCCTATGGATAAAGGCTCAAAGCAACTAAAAATCTACCTTGTTGGAAACAAGTGAGATCTCAAATCTCCAGATCCACCATCAATAGATCAGATTCCATCAAAAGAGCAACACAAATAAGGCTAGCCCACTTTAAGATCCTATACCACACAAACAAGGCTAATTCACAAGTAACAAATATATGGGAAACCGACTTAACAAGGTCTCTACATAAGGGATAAGAGATCCTAATAGGATAAGTAATCACTCCTAATTTATAAAAATTCTCTCTATACGAGAGTCAAGATCTTGGAAGGAGCCCAACTTTTTCAGATAAGGGAAAGCCAGGGTTTCTGTCGGAATAGAAGCCAAATAAGAGAAAGTGTTGGCCCTATGAACATGGTAAGTAGGGGCCATATAGAAACTATCATATATAGTATGATTCCAAATCCACTTACCGCTCTCTAGGAAAAGAGTGGTATCTCGAAGTAGAGAGACATGAACTCCTAAAACACAAGTATTTGTCTAAGAAAAATAGATCCACACAACTTAATACATCAAACCAAGACTCCATTACCACCAAACAAAACTCTCCCACCAACCCATCAAACTAAACAAAATTAGAGTACAACTCAGAGAACTTAGTCTTTTAGTGAATGATCCCTAACCAAGGTCCTTTTAAAAGAAAGTTTGGATACCCGATACCATTCTCCTAATGATACCATCAATAAACTAATTTGAGATATCATATTTTTTGGATCAAAAAATGGACACCATTTTCCACAAAGAAGAAGTAGAACGGAAACACCTTGTCTTCTTCTGCAAAGAAATGAGACAAATGGAGCTCCATATCTAGATACAAGTATATCCCTCTAAACACATGGTGCCCCTGTAAAAAAACTTCATCTTCATTTTTCCATAAGGGAAATATTAACTGAAGGTCTCCTGATTCCTAACTCCTTCTTTATTCTTTGGCTTACAAATATAATTCCACTTAATCATAGATATCTTTGAAGCACCATTCACCCCACCCCAAAGAAATCTTATTTCATTTGACAAGCTTCTCCCACGCCTTTACACATATATTTAAAAAATACAAGAAGAAGATGTAGATAACATTAAGCATAAAATTAAGAAGAATAAGTTTACCACTCAAACTAACATATATATGCTTTCAAGAATAGAGTCTTTTATTCGGGAGGTTAACTAAAGCATCCTAAGTAGCTTCAAGTCTAAGATTAGTTCTCACAAGTAAACCAAGGTACTTAAAATGAAAATTGTCATTATCACAATGGAGAAAGTCTTATGTGGATAATAGAAAGACAAGATACACATTATACCTATAAGACTACTCTTGAACAAATTCACTCGAAACTCTGAAGCCAACCCAAAACCTCTATGGATTGCCTTGATACTCCATAATTTCTATAGAGTAAGTTTATCCATCAAGAGGGTATCATATGCATACTAAAGAAGAGAAACCACCAAACCATACTTGCGCACCCTAAATCCAGAGTAAAGACTAATCTCCTCAGCCATAACGATTAAACCATTTAGCCCCTCAGTCACAAGTAGATAAAGATAGGGAGATAAAAGGCCCCCTTGTTTCAAAACCTTTTGGATGTTGATCTCTTAAGTTTTACACCTATTTACCAAAACCACAATATTACCATCAAACGCATCATTTAAGACCTCCACTTCTTATTAAACATGAATATGATAAGCATATATTTCGAAAATCTTCAACTAATTGAATCACACTCTTTCTTAAAATTCATCTTAAGAATTAGACAAACTCTCTTAGATCTCTTAACCAATTCGATCACCTCATTGACAACTACCACTCCATCAACCAAAATTTTAGAAAAGCCGAATAATTACGAGAAAATATCTTATCCATCATTGACTTATGTCTAATGACCAACACCTTAACCACTGACCCCACCAAAGAAATTGACATAAAAGGCACCACTAAAGAAATCAACATAAAGTCTCCCAAATGAGAAGGATAATTCACCTTAGGGTGCGTTTGATTTGCAAAATAAGAAGTATTGTACATAACAATACTAGACAGTACAGAACAGTAACAGTACAAGACAACTTTTTGTTCTGTACTATGTTTGATGATTGATGCACTGGACAATTTTTTTAATATTTTGTTTGATATATCTATACATTAAATAATATAATTTTTACTATAATATTTTCATTGATATATAAAATATTAATATTTATGAATCAAAATATTAAATAATGAGAAGGAGAAGAAACATGATAAGAGAAAAAAATATACTCAATTTTATTTAATATATCTATGTATTAGACAAAAATATTATGATTTTATTATAATTTTTTTATTAAAAAAATATTAATATTATATTTATAAATCAAAATATTGAATAGGGAGAGTTTAAAAATTATATTTTGATATTTTTTTATATTAAAAGAACACTATACATCCTGTTAAAGTATATCAACAATGGGTTCTTTGAAAATCTCAATGAAATAAATTATAACCTTTTTTCTCTAATACTAAACACCTCTTCAACCCAAACCTCTCAAACCTTTAGAGCTAAAATAATGTTCCTTCAACCTCTACTCTTAGTAGATGCATGAAAGTAACCAAAATTAGTAACTTCATACTTAAACCATTTAGATCTAAGCCTTCAAAACAATTGAGAATCTTTAAACCTAATCAAGGACCACATATCCACAATTTCTTTAGACTTAGATTCAATCTCTTCAGGAGATAGTGGCCTAAGATCAACCAAAATACCTACTCTACTCACCACCTCTTTGATATTATCTATCCGAGAGCCAAGATTACCAAAAACTTGTTTATTCATTGATTTTAAGGGATTACCAAAAATTTGTTTTTACCAATAATCAATGAAAAAAATATTCTGGTCTAAGAGACTACCAAAAGTCAATTGGGGAGGGGGTACTTTAGAGAGATTGGACTCAAGGAAGACAAAACTTCTTTGATGTATTTGGTTCATCAAAAGTATAATTTAGTATGACCTCTATAATTGATTATATTTCAAGTCATGATTTGTGGTTTTTGACTCTAAATATAATTTTTCACTTTTGTATGAATTATTCAAATATAAATCATTTTAGTTTTAACCCAATTTTAACTAAAATCAATTTAACTAAAATTAATTAATTCAAAACAATTTTCTTCATTGTAGAATAAAACACACACTTAAGTTTAAGTAGAAACAATTTTAAAGACATGATCAATTATATTTTAGAAAAACCACATTAAAATTAATTCAAAATCAATTCTACACTTTTAGAATTCTTTTTTTTACTCTTCTAAAATAGAAACCAAACATACATTATCCAACCATCATCATGCAATCTTCCTTTTGATCAAGTATTTGCATTAGTACCCCAATCCAAAATCTAACTTGAATAAATATTAAGTAAATATCCAAAAGAGTAATGCTATTTTAACATCAAACGTTACACCTACATCGTATTCTCGGTTTACAGATACGATGAACAATAACTCTTTTAATCTTGGCATTTTTATGTTTTTATAATTTATAGTGTGGTTAATATTACTCTGACATCAAAAAATATTTTTAAGCGATAAAAACGCAATTGATTATTTGAGTATAAAAATATGGTTAATACTATTTATAATTTGGTTATTGATGTCTTGACATCAAAAACTAAAGTTTAATGTGTTAAATCAATTTTGGTTAATGATGTGTAAAATATTGGTTGATACAGTTCTTACAAATAGTCTTAAGTAGTAAAATAAAATTAATTAATAAAATATAAAAGGTTGATTAATATAATTTATAATTTGTTAAATGAATGCTCGGATATTAAAAATAATCTTAAATAGTAAAATAAAGGTTAATGAAGGGTAAATTATTGGTTAATACAATTTATATTTTTGAAAATGATTAATACTATGTATATTATTGGTTAATGAAATAGTGAAAACGATTAATGAATCTATGTATTGGGATGCTAAAACCAAAACCCTTTAAGAAATGCGTCTATTTATTGGGATGCAAAATTTGTCTAACAAAAAATCATTGTTAATGTCATTATACATAAAATTGAACCAATTGCTAGTTCTAGATTTAAAATCAATTGTGGCTAACAAATATGCATAACCGTTGGCTTCCCTAAAAATATGAGTGACCAAAAAATTCATGTTAAGAGTGGAATTAACACAGTCTAACCATCTAGCTTTAATTTTCCAATTAACTACCATAGTAGAATCAGACTATAACCAAATGATTTTTCACTTATGCTTGATGACATACTGTAACACGGTGGGAGAACTGACTTTAGTTATGTTGCGGATAGCAAGAGTCGCCACCGACTTTTATTTTATCCAAAGGAAAGGCATAAAAGAACAGGAAAGACCTTTTAAAATATTTTTGGGTCCGGGGGGTAGGTTATGTAAAGGGAAGGTGTTAGCACCCTTTACATCCATGGTTATCCATGGGCTCTTAGTTACTTAGCTCACTTTAAAATGTTTTTGAAATGTGAAGTGTGTGAATAGAAATTTTCTTAAGTGTTTATAATGACCCATGTACGGATGCGTATAAACCTTTGTTTTGAAATTTTTTGTTTGAAACTGTGAAGTGTTTGAAAAGTTTTGAAGAGTGAGCAAGTAACTATGAGGAACCTACCCTAAGTTTAAGTCTTTTCTGTTCTTGAATCCTTTAAGTGGTAAGACTATCCCTATTATTAAGGAATAGGTAGTCATTACCTTGGATGTGTGGGACAAGTGAAGGGACATCTGTTTATTTAGGCAATTGTGGGGTGTATAAGCAATTCGAATGGACTTATCATCTTTATTCGAAAGGGACAAGATCATTACGAAGGCAACATTCGAAGGGACTTGATCTTTTTATCTGTTTAAGGGACTAGATGACATTTTCTTTTAAGGGACTTTTGCTTTATACACCCCACTTGACCTTGTGATTAGGCAACAATGAGAGGTAACCCTAGAAAGTGAGATGGCGATCAAAGATCGACTTACGTGTGTGAGTGTTCAATTTAATATTTATCTTTTGAATTAAGTGATCTAAATTAATTTTAAATGACATACATGTTTACACTCCCTATTTTTACTAACCATGGCAAAAAATAAACAATTTAAATATTACAGAAAATTACATCCAGGAGCAATTACAATAATAGTAAATAAGTAATTTAAATAAATAAATAAAGCAAAATTTAAAATACTAATAATAAAAATTGGGTTAGTGAAAATAATAATAATAATAATTTAAAATAAATGGGGTTAGCAATAAACATGATTAGTAATAATAAGCAAAAAATATTATAATAAACAAAATTTTTAATGGCTAAGAAGAAATTATAAACAATCATATCAATTATTATGAAATTTAAAATTATAAACAAATTAAATAAATTATGAACATATTATGAAAAAGTAAATTATAATTAAAAATTAAATTAGCAATTTTTAAACATATAATAGAAATTATTTACATGTATATCTAATTATAAACAATGATAGGATATTTATATATTAAGAATTTTAAATTTTTTAACATATTTATATACAAATTCAATTAAATACAAATAATAATATTAAACAAGAATAGAAAAAGAAATTAGGGTTTTTGAATTTTTTTAGAAAAATAAATTAGGGTTTATAATATAATTAGGGTTTTAAGTTAACATACAATATTAATTTAATACATATTATAATTTAAGTACATAATAAATAAAAACTAATTTTTGAATTAGGAAAATAATTTTAGAATTTAGAAAATATAAGATATATATATATGTGTTATTGTAGAATTATTTAAATATATATGCATACATGATTATTAATAATAAGAAAATAATTAAACAAATCAATTAAACAAAACAAAACAGAAAAAGAAAAAAATGAAACTTACCTGGGGCAGGGATCGAACCCACGCCCTAGGCCTCATTCTCCTTGTACCAACAGTCTAACCACTGGGTTGCGCATGCCTTGTGAACAATGGACGAATACTGATCATTATATATCAAACCTGAAAAATACAAAGAAAATGAACAAAAAAAATACTGAAGCAGGGATTCGAACCCCTGCCCTGGCCTTCATACGCGCGTTCTCTGTCCACTACGCCATCAGCAACATTTGAAATTTAAATACAAACAAAAACTATATAATATAAAACAAAATTCGAATCCCAGGCTGCGCGCGAAAACTTCATCTTCCTCGTTTGAATTTCCTGCGAAAATAGCTAGGGATTTTGCTGCGCGTTTTCCTGCGAGTTTCAAAATACAGAAACCTACGAATTTGAACAAGCATCAAAACAGCAAAATTTCTCAACAATGATTAGAGTTTTATGATCCCCAAGGTCCATAGAGTTGTCATATGTTCTTAGAATTTGTTTAAATTAGGGTTAAATCAAAGCCCCAAATCCATGGCCGAAACCCTAGCAATGGTGACCTCATATTCCTGCATCGAAAATCAAATTACTTTGTCCAGAAACATTCACAAGCTCAATACAAACATGAATCTAGCATCAAAATCAATTTATATTACATGTATGTATGAAAACGAAAAAAAGATAAATGTCTCAATGTTTGAATTCGGTTTGAGTGATTCATGATGCTCTTGATGCAAATAAGAGTTGGGATCGCTTCTGGAATGTTCAAGGAATATTGCTATGTTCTCAAATTACCTTCAAATGCCCTGGAAGCTTAAAACCGAATGTGAGTTTTTGAGAGGTTTTTGGACAATGCAAACTTACTCTTGGGGAGGCTGGAAATCGTGGCTTGTGATAGGGTTGCATTGTATACTTATAGAGTGATCAATTTAGGTCAAAAAATTGGATACTTGTGTAGAAGATTTGATCCAAAAAGATTTAAAATGATAAGCCTTTAAAAGTCAAATATTTTTGTATAAACACTTGCTATTTTAAGACAATCATCATAACTCCCATATCAATTTGATCCAAGACATATTTATGATTTTCTAGAAGCTTAATCATATTTAAATCTTTGATTTTTATATTTTATTTTAATTTAAAATGATTTTAAATGAATTAAATCAAAATAAATAAAAATAAAATAATAAAAAATCTGATTTTTGATGACTTGGGTCGTGCATGAAGTTATAATATGGATTGGGTCATCATTTGGCAAGCCCATTTGGAAGAAATTGGTTTTAGACCTCCATTTTCTTCATAAACCAACCAAAAATTTCCCAACTTTGCAAGGGCAAATATCCTTCAATTTTAATGGTATGAGGGTGTTCTTGGACATTTTGGAAAGCTTGAAGAGTCCTCTAACCAACCCCACTGGTTTCATGTCCATATCATTTACCAATCTCAAGTTATGCCCTTTTGAAATTGTTGACTTTTTGTTGACTTTCAAAAGGACCTATAATGTCTTAGCTCATACCTTCCAAATGAAGCATTTTTGGGCTTGGCTTGTGAGATACAAAGTTGTAGAGAATTCAATTTCCTTCAAAATGAGCTTTGGATGGAGACTTGGTGATGAAGCATGTGAAAGTTATGGCTGGTCAAAGTTCAGTTGACTTTTACTGAGGAAACCCTAATTTAGAAACTTCTGATTCTTGATGATCTGAAATCTCCTTGATGAATCATGATAAACCCTTGATCAAATGATGAATTTTACTTCATATACTTGATGTTGGCAAAAAATCATGAAGTTTGACTTTGGTTTGACCACAGTTGACCTCAGTTTGACTTTTAACTACTTTGACCGATTTTGACTTATCTGATCATCTGACTGAGCAAACTTTTGAGAAAAGTCTTGAAACTTGTCATGGGGGTTCTTACACACATATAAGATGTTATGAAGCTCACTTGAAGTCTTGGAAGTTCATTTAGCATGATTAAAGTCAAAACCCTAGTTTTGGATGCACTGCTTAGGAGGTGCATTGTATGAGGGAATTGTCAACTCTTCTGACCAATTGTGAACTTTGTGAACCTTGTGAACCATCATAAAATGTCTTGTGAACCTCATGGGAGGTATTGTGAACCTTGTGAACCTCATTGTCACACCCCAAATTTTACCCCTAATCGCTCATATCATAATCATACATTCATCGCATTTAGCAGGGATTTTTCCCGATTTGTTTTCCGTTGCTTTTTTCTCATTTTCTAGCTATTTATATTTTTGATTCTTATTTTCTTCTCATTTTCTAGCTTCCATTTTAATTTCATTTCTTTTTTCTTATTTATGGCTTTTTAATTCATTTTCGTATTTTTAATTTTAATTTCTATTTTCGTTCTATTTGTAAGTTCCTATTTTAAAATTTTATTTCAATTTCTACCTTTAATTGTTAGTTCGTTTTCAAATTTTTCGAAACTTATTCGTTATTTCTTTTCATTATCAAGTCCTCATTCCTAAATTAATTTTTATTTCATTTTCAAATTTTTATTTTTGACTTTATTTTCTATTCTTCAATTTTTAATTTTATTTCATTTTCAAGTTGTAATTTCTAAATTTAATGTCAATTTCTAATTCATGTATTTATTTTCTAAATTCCAAATTTGTTTCTTTAATTCTAAGTTAATTTTAATCCCAAGTTTAATTATTTAAGTCTATAAGTTATTTTCAATTTTAAGTTTAAATTTCTTTTTATTCACTTCTAATTCAAGTTTTAGTTTTCAACCATTTTTTTCATTTCAATTCATATCCACACATTTATTTTCCAAACTCCAAATTTATTTCTCAAGTTCTAAATCAATTCTAAGTCTAAGTGTGATTATTTAGTTTCTAAGTATTTTTCAATTTTAAGTTTAATTTCTTTTTTTAATTCACTTTTAATTCAAGTTTATATTTAATTTAGAGTTCTCATTTCAAAGGTTAAGTGTCAATTTCAAATTTTTATCCATAGTGTAAATAATTAACTTTATTCCAAATAATATCCATGTTACAATTACAAAGAAATGTGTACAATACAACCACACAAAAGCAAAATTCAGGACCACAAGACAAACAAATCAGCATGCAGCCACCAACCAAAATTCTGCTCCACTCACAGCAGCAAAATTCAGACTGCTGTCCCCTTTCCTCCAACCCTTCACCTACAAGCAAGACAGAAAAATTCAGCACCAAAACAACTATAGAACAGCTACAAAAAACCACACTGTTGCATTAGAAAAAAACCCCATCACATAACCAAAGTTCAGCCCTTAAAACACTATATCAATACACCAACTTAGCCCACAAAACCCCATCACAAACAGCCATAAACTCAGCCTCAAAACAACAACAAAACACACTACAAATACTCTGTTATAGCCCTTTAACTCATTCAAAAAATACAGCCTCAAAACCACCACAAACTCAGCCAAAAACAATACCAGAAACAACACAAAAAATCTGTCAAAACCACAAAAAAGGCCATCAAATATACCAAGAACAGCTCTCAAATCCATCAGAACAACTACTAAAAATCCATAAAAGCAGAAACAAAAAACTTCATCAATCAATATCAGCAGTAGCAACAAGGAGCAAATAGCAAGAATAAGAGAAGAAACAAACTCACCAGTTCGGATTCTTCACCCCGATAACATTCGGGTCGGTAATGCTCTCTCTTTCCTTCACCTCTTTCTAGCACTTGTTCATAGTTAGGTTTATTTTTCAGCTTATTTCAATTTCAAGCCTGTTTGCAAAATAGACTAAATGTTAAAAACTTCAAAAAAAAAAAGAAAAGTTTAAAATCAGTCACAGCACACATTTTTTTTTTAGACACAAACCTCCTTAAATCTTCACAAGCTATTTCACCATTTCCGCCATCATCCGAAACCTCACTACACCTTTGAACCGCTTTGCCGTTTCCTAACCTCACAACCGTGTAACCTCCCTTCACCACATTCTCACCTTCTCCTGCTGATAATCCAAATACAAAACTCATGAACACAAACCTCAAAACCAAAAAGCATAAAGAGTGAGAAAAGAGAGATGAAACAAATTCAGAGCCAAATACAAACCTGTTAACCTGAAACCAAAAACAGACCAGCCACCAATATCCCTTTCCACACCGAAACCAAAACCCCACCGAATCGTTTCAACCTCCTCCATAAACCCTTTCCCAAACTTCAACCGAAATCAACAATAACTCAGAATCCGCAAAACATTCAACATTTTAAAATCACACCACTGCCATCGTTGACTCAACAACTTCACACAACACTTTTCTTCTTCAGCATCACCTCTTCGCAACCTTCAACCTAGCAGCATCAACAACAACAAGGAACTGATCCAAAATCCAGAAGTACAAAACCCTCCTTCAACCTTTCTTCAACCTCCACAATCCATAAACTCTCTTCTCACCTCAATACTCCTTTCAAATCAACCATCAAACCATAATCGTGAAGCCATAATCAAAACCGTGGAATCGCACAAACAGAAAACACAAAAAACAGAACAAAAAAATTGAGACGAGAGGGAAAGATAAAGCAGAAACCTCAATCTGAGAGCAAAATTCCAAAACCCAACAGCGACCAAACTGAGACGAACCGCGAGTGAATCGTGAACTGAATCGCAAAACCAAACTCACCAACCGCAAGACTAAATCCTTAGACCATCCGCCGCTGTAACATCAATCCATCACCTCAAATCATCCCTTATACCTTCATTTTTTCAGAAAAAATCAAAACCACACCCAAACACCATCCTTAGCCTCATTCCGTAAACACCCTTGTATTCTGCAAAAACACATAACAAAACTGAACTCATCGCACCTCCGTTGAAAAAGTCGCACACCAAAACAATAAACCAAACACACAGAAAACGTTTTTTTCAAACCCAGAAATACGCCGAACCTCACTTCACCTTACGAAGCCTCACAACCGTTTCATCGAACCCCTTTCAAACCATGCTCAGCAAACCAACAAATCAACAACACAAATTCGTAACTTCAAACCTGTATCCAAACCGCAAAAAGCCAACAACTGAAAACCTGTAGAACCGTCACCACCACCTTCAAAACCCCTCGCTGAAAACCAAATCAACCGGCCATCTACCGCCTTCAACCGTTTCCCAAACCAACTTAGAAAACCGAAACCTTTGCCTCCTCCAAACCTTCATCCTCCACTGTTTCACCTTCTTCAACCCTAACGCGAGACCACCGCCACCCCTAAACCGTGTTTTTTACAAAACCGGTGAGATTCGAAACCACCGAGCGAGTGCGAGAGAGACTGCGACTTGAGCGAGAGAGAGAGAGAGACGATCGAGGTGAGGGACGCGAAGGGCATTTGAGAGAGTGATTTTGTAGGATAGAGCTGCCAGATCTGAAACATTGAGGGTGAGTTCGCCTCGTTCTGTTTGAGAGGAAGAACACGTTTCTTTTTCTTCTTTTTTTTTCTGATGCTTAACCCTTATGCCTTTTTTTATTGTATTTATTTATTTTTTCTTATTTATATATATATATATATATATATATATATATATATATATATATATATATATATATATATATATATATATATATTATAAGGTCTAGTATTATTTATCAATTATCACTTACTGATTCTGCTAATAAATTGTCTTGATTATCTTTTATTTTATTTTTAATTTATCTAGCATTTTTTTATTTATTCATATTTATTACTATTATTGTTAGGTTTGTTATTAGGAATATATTTTATTTCTTTATTATTATTAGGTATTGTTATTAGGAATAATTTTTATTTCTTTTAAGAAGAGTGAAACATATTGGCTTTTAGGTTTTGATTTCCTTTCATTTTTTGTTAATTTATTTATTGTTGTTTATTTATTCTTTAAAACTATATTTTTCTTAGAGATTAGAACCTGGGCCGATGATATAACAAAGGTCACGATAAATCGTTTCCGATTAATCGTGACCCATATGAGGCCATGCATTTATTTATTTCTATTTCATACATTTATTTATCTCTTATTCCATTTAATTCATTATTTATTTTATTTAATTCATTTCATTTTATTCCATAATTTATTTCGCTTTACTTATTTATTCATTATTTCTCGCGTTTTTACACTATACCAATTTCATTTCAAAAATAATAATTCTTTGGTCCAACGCCAAGTTCACTTCACATACACTCACACACGTAAGTCGGTCGTTTACGATCGCCATCTGCACAGTTCCTTACACTTTACAGCTTTTTAACTTAAGCAAATTGACGCATTACGCTTGTTTTCCACCCCAGCATTCTCGATCCATATATCGAGCCATAGCCGGTTACTAAACCCTTTACCTTGTATTCCATTTATTTTATTCATTTATTTTTTGCAAGTAGCAACCTTTGCCTAGACTTAGGAGCTTGCACCCTCTTTTATTTATTTTCTGTTGTTGCATTTCAATCCAAAAGGGAAAGACTCCTGCAGTTGACTCAATGTCATAGGAAGTTTAGCCATCCCTAGTTACCATTTTGACCTTAGCAATTAGGTCCCTCATCCTTAGGTCCTTAGCCATTAGGTCCTTAGTATTTTATTTTATAACTTTTTGTGACTTTCTTAAAGTCACGTGAGTGTTTGCCATAACACTTACCTCCCCCGCGAACCTTGAGCGTAACCAAGTGTTCGTTAATCCTTAGGAGAACTACGAGTGCTCTGATTCTATACCCGATACGTAGGCATCGATGCGATGTTGTGCGAGCACCATTAGAAATAAAACCTTAGGTTCCCTTAGTTTTAGCAAGCAATAAACAACAATAATACAAATATTAACAAGAGGTTCCCGTAGGATACTGCGGATGCTTAGGATGCTAACACCTTCCCTAGGTATAATCAACCCCCGAACCTAGTTTCTCCTCATTTAGGGTTTTTTCGATCTTTTTCCCTTTTCCCTTTGGATTAAATTAAAGTCGGTGGTGAACATAAATGTTTTGTGATTCAAGCTCAATCAATAGCTTGGTATCCGATTCTCACCGCAACAGAAATGGCGACTTCACTGGGGATTCTATTTTTGAGGGTTAAGCCCACCTTGTATATTTGTATATTTGTTGTTGTATTGCTTGTTATTATTTTGGATTTTTGTTGGGTATTCCATGTGTGGTGAGATAAGTCCTAACCCGGACTTGAGTGCAAGATAAGATAGGACGGCGGTATATTCAAGAAGGCTTGTAGGGAGTTGAGTCCCGACCAAGTTGACTTGAGACACCACCACTCAGCGGAGGCCTCCTCGGATGTAGTTTTGTTGATCGAGTTCAGTCGTGAAAACATTACTATATTCGACCTGAGAGCCATTAATGCTGAGGACCGTAGAACATTTACCCCCACTTGGCCTTTTTAGGGATGTAGTGCGATGACTATGAGGGTGCAAATCCAAAATAGTTGATACGCGATACTACACTCGGATGAGACTCTCTTGAGAATATTACTGATTACCAAGTCGAGTTGGGAAGTCGGTAATATCCGAAAGATGGGACAGTGATTCTGGGAACTCTTAGAACCCATTGTACAGGTACGAATAAACTCATAGTACATACCTTTTGGGAGGGTTGAACCTTTGACCTCATGCAAGCTTTGAACCTAAGCCTTGTTTGTGTTTGTTGCATTCACGCATCATGAAGCATCATTTTTACCATTTATTCAAGGGACTCAGAAACTCTATCTTTGCAAATATCATAGGTACCATCATGGACTTTGGAAGAAGAAAGACTGTCAAGTACACATTCAAAACTCCCAAACTTGAAGACCTAAGGAAATTAAGAGATTTGGTTTTGGATCAAGAAGCCTTCATGGAGAAGCATAGGAGACTTTTAACTTTGCTTAAGACTGATTGGGATGGAAGGTTGCTCTCTGTAATGCTCCAGTTTTATGATCCTCTCTACCATTGTTTTACGTTCCCTGATTACCAATTGGCGCCTACTTTGGAAGAGTATTCAGTTTTGGTGGGATCACGTGTTAAGGATGAGTTTCCATTCCCTGTTTTAGAGAAGGACCCTGAAGAAGCGGAGATTGCAAAGGCGACATATTTGAGTGTTCCTGAGGTCAAGGCAAATATGATCTATAAAGGAAAGATTTTTGGATTCCCTACAAAGTTTCTGATAGAAAAGGCCAAGAATTTTGTTGATGTGAAGGATATGAAAGCTTTTGAGGCGACTTTTATTCTGCTGATATATGGAGTGCTGCTTTTCCCAAACTTTGAAGACTTTGTAGACCTGAACGCCATCAAGATCTTTCTGAAGAAGAACCCGGTCCCTACTTTGCTCGGAGACACTTATCATTCCATCCATCTGAGGAATCACCATAAGGGAGGGATGATTACTTGTTGTGTATCATTGCTGTATGAGTGGTTTATTTCGCACTTGCCTAAGTCATCTTCATTTTGGAACCTTAAGGATGGTTTGTGGTGGTCACAAAGGATCATGTCTCTTACCCACTCTGACATTAGTTGGTACAATCGTGTTTATGATGGAGCATTGATTATTGATAGCTGTGGTGATTTTGCTAATGTGCCTCTTCTTGGCACTAAGGGAGGAATCAGCTATAATCCAGTTTTGACTCGCCGCCAACTCGGGTATCCGTTGAAGGACAAACCTAAGAGTGTTGAAGTGGAAGGAATTTTCTTTAAGGATGACGAAGAACCAGAGCTCAAGAAACAGATTATGCAAGCTTGGAAGTACATCCATAGGAAGGGGAGGAGTAGCTTGGGAAAGCCGAATTGTGTTTCTATGGAACCCTATCTCCAATGGGTACGAGATAGGGCAATCATTCTGAAGATGCCTTACCCTCGCCAGGATTCTATGACCTTCAAGAAGCCCATTCTAATCTTTATGGATGATGCAGAGAAGCTGAAGATTGATTTGGAGAAAGAGATTCGAGAGAAGAATGCATGGAAGAATCGACATCAGATCATCAGTAGTGAGAATGAAGAACTTAGAAGACAACTGAAGATGAAGGAAGAAGAAGAGCTCTCTAGCAAGAAAAGGAAAGCGCAAGAGGATTTATTTTCCTCCAGCACTCAAGAGGACGCTTCTTGGAAGTCGATCGTGGATCAACTTATGCTTGAAAGGGCTCAGATGAAGGCACAAATCGAGAAGCTCAACTTGAGGCTTTTAGGAGAATCTCCTTAGGACTTTGTCTTTGTCTTTATTAAGCTTTGTTTGGGATTTTTGAAAGTGTACTCGAGACTTTGTATCACTTTTTGAATTTATTGAAATCATTTCCTTTTGATTATTATGTGTTCCTTGGTATTTGCAAATTGTTTCTTAAGTTCCTTGAATAAATTTTCATTTTCGCATTGCACTCATACATTTGGCATTTCATTTGCATTTCATTTGCATTTTTTTTTTCATATAAAACTCATTCCCGTCATCTGCTCTCAATTCAGCTTTCACACTGAGGCTCTCACGCAAATACTACACTCGAGCTCAAGCCAGAAAGAGGATGGCTGAAAGAGACCTAGAGATGGACAGAGTTAACGAAGAACTTTCTGATATTCGTGGAGATATGGGTCAGATGATGGAAATGTTGCAAGTCATTCGAGCGAAGTTGGATACCCAACAGACTGTGGTGTCAGAAATTGTTACTGCAACGACTGAAATTGTCACTGCGACGACCGAGCCTACATCATCAGTCACTACCCCTGTGACCTGGTCTCCTTTTGGGTTTCCTCCTGGATTTTTCCCTCCTTCTCGAGGTTTTGCTTCTCAGAGTGTTATTCCTTCTTCCCAAGGATTTGCTGCTCAGGGTTTCGTTCCTCCTCCACAAGGTTTTGCTACTCAAAGTTTTATTCCTTCTTCCCAAGGACTTGCTGCTCAGGGTTTCTTCCCTCCGTCCCAAGGTTTAGCTTCTCAAAGTTTCGCACCTCCCTCTCAGGGTATGGCATTTCCTTTCCAAGGTTTTGTGCCTCCTCCTCAAGGATTTGCTGCTCAACAGACTATTCCTGTGACTAATGAAGAGAATCATGCAGTTGCTAATTTTACACAAGACATTGTGCACACCCGTGCCCAACCGTACTTTAATGACCATCAGGGGTATGAAGCGCCAGATATGTCTGAAAACGGAGATGAGAAACATGTGAAGATGCAGGAGAATTTTGATACCCTTGAAAAAAGGTTAAGAGCGATTGAAGGTGACCAGATCTTTGGGGCTGCTGCCAGAGAGATGTGTCTGGTGTCTGGATTGGTAATACCTCCAAAGTTCAAGATACCCACCTTTGATATGTATGAGGGTGCAACTTGTCCTAAAAACCATCTCTTGATGTACTATCGAAGAATGGCTGCGCAGGTGGACAATGATAAATTAATGATCCACTGCTTCCAGGACAGCCTGAAAGGAATCTCCTCCAAATGGTATCTGACGCTTGACCAGTCAAAGATTCGCAGTTTCCAAGACTTGGCAGATGCTTTCATCCAGCAATACAAATACAACATGGACCTCGCTCCTGATAGGAGGCAATTGCTAAGCATGTCCCAGAAAGAGTCTGAATCCTTTAAAGAGTATGCTCAGAGGTGGAGAGGGACCGCTTCTCAAGTAGAGCCCCCATTGACTGAAAAAGAATTAGCTGACTGGTTTGTTGACACTGTGCGACCAGAATTCTATGAGAGAATGGTGGGAAGCATAACTGCTAGTTTCTCTGATTTAGTGGCTGTGGGAATCAAGGTAGAACTCGGTTTGAAAAGTGGAAAGATGAGTGGTGCATCTGGCAGTTCCAGCACTGGCAGTGGAAGTAATGTTAAGAAATTTACCAGCAACTTTCACAAGAAGAAAGAGGGTGAGACAAACGCCATAATGACAAGTCAAAGAAGAAATCCGCTTTGGCAAAGACCTTCACCTCATCAACGGCAGTATGCTCATCAACAACAGTATGCCCAACATCCTTATGTAGCGGCGGTCCAACCATCATTTAATCCACAAGTCCCCATGTATCGGCCAACTCAAGCAGTACCGATGTACCAACAAGCGGCTCCAATGATTCAACCTTATCAACCAATGCTCAACAATCCAGGCTATCAACAAGCGCCCAATGCTTCAGCCTACCAGCAGAGGACTCCAGCTCCTCATTCAAATCCCAATTTTCAGAATAGAAGACCAGGTGGAAGGCCTCCTAATCCTCGAATCCCTATAACTTATACTGAGTTATATCCTTCACTGCTGAAGAAAGGTTTGGTTACTCCAAGGCCTTTGGGTCCTCCACCAAATCCTCTCCCACCAAATTACAATGCAAATGCTCACTGTTTATTCCACGAAGGTGCCCCAGGGCACGATTTGGAGGGTTGTTATGCTTTGAAGTACATCGTGAAAGATTTGATGGAGAAAAACATTCTGTCATTTGGGAATACTGGTCCGAATGTCAAAGATAATCCTTTACCCAAGCATGGGTCTATAAATGCTATTGTTGATGAGTCTGATGAAGGTTTGATTTTCAATGCCACGGAGATCAAGACCCCGCTTCGAGACTTCCATGCAAAATTAGTGGAGGCGGGTATACTAGAGAGCTGCCATAAGAATTGTGAAGGTTGTGTTGATAGTCCAAAGGGATGTGAATTGGTCCTGAAAGATGTTCAAGATTTGATTGATGAAGGTGTCTTACAAGTGAGCGGTCATATGAAGAGGAATGAGGTGGCGGTGATTGAACCCATTTTCAACTTGCCGGAATTTAATTCTACCTGGGTGCCAGTGTTCAACCTGCCTGAATCTTCAGGAGTTCAACCTATCTTCAATACTCCAGAATCCGTGGTGCCAATTTTCAACATACCTGAGCCAAGATTTGAACAAAGGAGTAACTCTTTCCGTTATGAAGACACTAAAGCAGTTCCTTGGAAGTATGATACAGGGAAAGTTCATCAGAAGATTGATGAAGCTAGTCAGAAGGAAGGTTCAAAAGTTGCAAGTGCTGACATCGCGGGTGCAGGTCGTTTGACTCGTAGTGGTCGTGTTTATACCCAGCAAGCCAATACGGCTCCGCCTAAAGAAGTCATTCCAGCTGTTGTCAACAAAGAGAAAGAGGTAGTCTTGGGAGAAGAGGATGCAGAATTTCTCAGAATCATTAAGAAGAGTGATTATAAGGTTATTGATCAGCTACATCAAACGCCTTCCAAAATATCTATCCTATCACTTCTTATGCATTCTCCGGCTCATCGAAGTGCACTTCAGAAGTTGCTAGCCCAAGCTCATGTTACGCATGATATAACAGTGAATCAGTTTGATGGAGTCATTGCCAATATCACTGCGTGTAACAACCTCAGTTTCAGTATGGAGGATCTTCCAAAGGAGGGCTTGGACCACAACCGTGCTCTCCACATATCAGTGAAATGTCAAGAGGATACTTTAGCAAGAGTTCTTGTGGATACAGGATCTTCATTGAATGTTTTGCCGAAAAGGACACTTGCTAAGTTATCTTATAAAGGGGCAGAGATGAGGCCCAGTGCACTGATTGTAAAAGCTTTTGATGGGTCAAGGAGGACCGTTATTGGAGAAGTAGACTTACCGATCTTGATTGGGCCACAGGTCTTCAAAATCACCTTCCAGGTTATGGACATCAATCCTAATTACAGCTGCTTGCTGGGAAGACCTTGGATCCATACCGCTGGGGCAGTCACTTCTACCCTACATCAAAAGATGAAGTTTGTGGTCGATAACAAGCGGGTGACCGTGTCTGGGGAAGAAGACCTCATGGTTAGCAACCTTTCATCCTTTAGCTATATTGAGGCTGATGAAGATGCTTTGGAAACTTCTTTCCAAGCTCTTGAGATAGCCAATGCTGTCCTTTTGGAAGTAGAGGAACCGAAAGGGAAGGGTATCCCATCTTTTGCATCGCTGAAGAGTACCATTTCCACCATTGAAGAAAGAAGCTATGAAGGTTGGGGTGATGTCATCAAAGTCAAACAGAAGCTAGATCGTTGCGGGTTGGGTTACAAACCAACTCATGTGAAGGAAGGAGCGTCAACCTCCGTTAAAGGACGTCCGAAGACCATTCAAGAAGTGTTTTCCAGTGCTGGTTATCAGGTCAACGCAATTGATGGAGTTTCTGAAGATGAAGATGTGAATCATCTGGTGTATCAGTGTGAAGAAGCCTTGGACAATTGGGAGGCAGTCGAGATCCCAGAGTTTTTTCCATTGTCAAAGTAATTTGTTGTTTTTTCAAATGTTTTCAAGTTCCCTAGCTCTGCCCAAGGCTATGGGAGTATTTTGTAGGGCCCCTTCTCATTTTTAAAGTTATTATCAATGAAGGCATTTTGTTAAACTCTTATTTTGATCATTTACTGTTTTTCACTCTTTTCACTTTTAAAAGAAGATGGCAATCTTTCAAAACCAATAAAAAGCTTTTTCTCTTGCATTTCTCTATTTTCCACTTTTAATAAAAGCAAATCATTATCATATGCAGAATAAACGAAAACCCTGTTGAATCCAATGACTCTACATTCCCTCCTAACTTTGATTCGCCCATCTACCAAGCGGAAGATGAAAGTGAGGAAGATTGTGACATTCCCGAAGAACTGGCAAGATTGGTTGAGAATGAGCACACAGATCTTCAGCCACATAAGGAGCAGGTAGAGACCATCAATCTTGGCACTGATGAAGACCAGAAGGAAGTCAAGATTGGTACAACACTTGGGGCAGACATCAGAGAAAGATTGGTCAAGCTTCTCAGAGAATATGTGGATGTGTTTGCATGGTCGTATCAAGATATGCCCGGGTTAGACACAGACATAGTGGTCCACAAGTTACCTCTTCGACCAGATTGTCCTCCCGTAAAGCAAAAACTTCGAAGAACAAGACCAGACATGGCTCTGAAGATTCGAGAAGAAGTCAAAAGACAGTTTGATGCTGGATTCCTTGCAGTTGCGAAGTACCCTGAGTGGGTAGCTAATATTGTGCCAGTCCCTAAAAAGGATGGCAAAGTCAGAATGTGTGTGGACTATAGGGATTTGAACAAAGCCAGTCCAAAGGACGATTTCCCTCTCCCGCATATTGATACTTTGGTTGACAACACTGCTAAATTTGCTGTTTTCTCCTTCATGGATGGGTTTTCAGGATACAACCAGATCAAGATGGATCCTGACGATATGGAAAAGACTACATTCATCACACCATGGGGCACTTATTGTTACAAGGTTATGCCATTTGGTCTCAGGAATGCAGGAGCCACCTATCAGAGGGCAATGGTCACCCTATTCCATGATATGATGCATAAAGAGATAGAAGTTTATGTGGATGATATGATTGCCAAATCACAGAGTGAGGAGGATCATTTGAATCATCTTTTGAAGTTATTTGAGCGTCTCAGAAAGTTCCAACTGCGCCTGAATCCAGCTAAGTGTACTTTTGGTGTCCGATCAGGAAAGTTACTTGGTTTTATTGTTAGTCAGCAAGGAATTGAAGTAGATCCAGATAAGGTCAGAGCAATTCAAGAGATGCCAGCTCCTAAAACAGAAAAGCAAGTCAGGGGTTTCCTCGGAAGATTGAACTACATCTCCAGATTCATCTCCAACATGACTGCAACATGTGAGCCTTTATTCAAGTTACTCCGGAAGAATCAAGCAATTGAGTGGAGTCCTGATTGTCAACTGGATTTTGAGAAGATTAAGGTTTATCTACAAGAACCTCCTATCTTGATCCCACCTACTCCAGGGAAGCCTCTTTTCATGTATCTGACTGTACTTGAGGGATCTATGGGTTGCGTATTAGGCCAACAAGACGAAACTGGTCGTAAGGAGCATGCCATTTATTACTTAAGCAAGAAGTTCACAGATTGCGAAAGCAGATATTCACTCTTAGAGAAGACTTGTTGCGCCTTGGCATGGGCGGCCAGACGCCTCAGGCAGTACATGATTTGTCACACTACTTTGTTGATCTCGAAAATGGATCCAATAAAGTACATCTTTGAGAAGCCTGCTTTGACTGGAAGGCTCGCCCGTTGGCACATGTTGTTATCCGAATATGATATCCAGTATGTAACCCAGAAGTCTATTAAAGGCAGTGTTTTATCTGAATACCTTGCTGATCATCCTGTCGAAGATTATGAACCTTTGAAATTCGATTTCCCGGACGAAGACATTATGTTGATAAAGGACTATGAAGTTCCAGGTCCTGATGAAGGTCCCGAGCCAGGTTCTCGTTGGAAGATGATGTTTGATGGTTCCTCTAACTACATGGGGCATGGTGTAGGAGTTGTTTTGATGAATCCTGATGGTGGTTATACTCCTTTCACAGCCAGGTTGTGTTTCGAGTGTACAAACAACATCGAAGAGTATGAAGCATGTGTTTTGGGTATCGAAGCTGCAATTGATACCAGAATCAAGATTCTTGATGTATATGGAGACTCAGCTTTGGTAATATACCAAGTCAAAGGTGAATGGGAGACCCGTGATGAGAAGTTGATCCCATACCGTGCCCACATTGTGGAATTGATCAAATACTTTGACGAAGTCACTTTCCATCATGTTCCAAGGGCAGAGAATCAAATTGAAGATGCCTTGGCAATGTTGGCCTCTATGTTTCAAGTCAGATTTCTTAATGAAGCTCCACTCATTACAATTGAGCGAAGAACTGCACCAGCCTACTGTCTACTAGTCGAAGAGGAAACTGATGAGAAACCGTGGTTCTACGACATCAAGAACTATTTGCAAAATCAAGAGTACCCAGCTAATGCAACAAATCTAGACAAGAAGACTTTAAGAAGATTGGCGTCCAAGTTTTTCCTCAGCAACAATGTTCTTTACAAGAGAAATCATGATATGGTTCTGCTTAGATGTGTGGACAAGCGCGAAGCAGACTTATTGATCAAGGAAATCCACGAAGGATCATTTGGAACACATGCCAATGGACATGCCATGTCCAGGAATATTTTGAGAGCTGGATACTTCTGGTTGACCATGGAATCAGATTGTTTCAAGTATGCCAGGAAGTGTCATAAATGCCAGATTTATGCCGACAAGGTGCACGTACCTCCAACACTTTTGAATGTTCTGTCATCGCCTTGGCCTTTCTCAATGTGGGGCATTGACATGATAGGGGCAATTGAGCCTAAAGCTTCCAACGGTCATCGGTTTATCTTGGTCGCAATCGATTACTTCACCAAATGGGTAGAAGCAGCTTCCTACGCCAATGTGACAAAGCAAGTGGTTGCCCGTTTCATCAAGAACCAAATTATCTGCCGTTATGGAATCCCAAGCCGAATCATCACAGATAATGGGACCAATTTGAACAACAAAACAATGAAAGAGCTGTGTGAGACATTCAAGATTGAACATCATAACTCTTCTCCGTATCGACCAAAGATGAATGGAGCTGTTGAAGCTGCAAACAAAAACATCAAAAAGATTCTGCAGAAGATGGTGAAAACTTACAAAGATTGGCACGAGATGTTACCGTATGCCTTACACGGATACAGAACATCGGTGCGCACTTCAACAGGGGCAACCCCTTTCTCTCTGGTATATGGGATGGATGCAGTTCTCCCTATCGAAGTAGAGATACCATCTTTGAGAATCTTGATAGAAACCAAACTGGAGGAAGCCGAGTGGGTCCAGAGCAGATATGACCAACTGAACCTCATTGATGAGAAGAGAATGACCGCCATGTGCCATGGCCAGTTGTACCAGAAGCGCATCAAGAGAGCATTTGACAAGAAAGTCCGTCTCCGAGAATTCAAAGAAGGAGATCTTGTACTCAAGAAAATCTTGCCAGTCCACAAAGACATGCGTGGAAAATGGAGTCCTAACTATGAAGGCCCATATGTTGTGAAGGTGGCATTCTCCGGAGGTTCCTTAATCCTTACAACTATGGATGGTGAACAGCTGAAACACCCGGTGAATTCTGATGCAGTCAAAAAATATTATGCCTAAATAAAACCCGATAGGTCGAAAACCAGAAATGGCGACCTATGCAAAAATGGGCATCCCGGTGGATCAAAACCTATGAAGGAGATCCAGGCAAAAGTTAGGGATAAAAAATAAAAAAATAAGAGCTCGCTAAGTTGAAAACCCGAAAGGGCGGCTTAGGCAAAAAAAGAGCGTCCCGGTGGATTGAAAACCCGAAAGGGCGATCCAGGCAAAAGTTAGGGACAAAGGCATTTGACTGTGTCAGATGGTGTTTACCATTACTGAAGAATCATAATGAAAGATCGATCCAATTTCTCTCGTCGGAAGCAAGGTGTCAGGCAGTCTTAGTTATTAGGGATTGTAGTGGTCGTTGGATTCAATGTAGACCCTTCCCCATTGCCATTTTCAAATTGTAATTTTCCATGGAGTTTTTGCCATTGGCAAACTACCATTCTTGAATAAAATACAAACTTTGCCTATGAATTTTGTTATTCAGCCTCTCATTTTCTTTTGTTATGCAAAATGCCATCACTTGATTACAATTTAACTCTGAAAATGACAAGTTTTTTTTTAAGGAAAATGTTTTTTGAAAACACACTGAAAAACTTGTAAGTTTCTTTGACTTTGGAAAATTGAAAAAAAACCTTCTGTTTCCCCAAGAAGTCCTGGTTTGCAACAACACTTTTATACTATTATTACAGAAATCTCCATAGAAGTTCAAAACTGATAACACTCTTGGATGGATCTTTGGACCAAGCATGACTTCCAAGTTCGAAGACATCTCCTCAGTGTTTTTCATGTTGCTCACCTGAGTATTGGTGTTGAGAGCCTACTCCTCTTGAGTCTTGTCAAAACTCTTTGTCTCCTTTGAGTCAACATTTGCATATCATGATCATTCGCATCATGCTCAATCATGCGCATTTGACATTAGCATTTGTCTTTCCCCAGTTGCCGTCTGTCTATTTCCAAGTCCAGATATCATTAGTGTTCAACTTGAGAATTCATTGTTGTTGGTACCCGAAGTGGTTTACCATTTTGTTTTTGTCCCCAGTAATTGCTGGTGTTCCCTGTGAGATTCAAATTGTGTTGGGTATTTGTCTTTATGACCACCAATGTCTCCTTGAAGTCCAATTGTCATTGGCAAAAATCTTTTAAGCAGGTCCTGAAACCTTTTGCTTAAAATCCAAGTCCATTTGATTTTGTACATACTTGTACCCTTCTCCTGATGGTTCCTGAAGGAATTTCCAGAGGTTGGGTGTTTTATCTTATTTGAAGACTCCAACATATTTTTGTTGTTACTTTTTTCGTGTTAGCCGGTCGCTTAGAGCCGTTGATTCATCTTTGGGTGATCTCCATTCTATCCCCAATGTTAGCTGGTCGCATAGAGCCGCTACTAAATCACCGTGATTTCCTTCCTTATCCTCGGTGTCGGCAGTTACATTTGAACCTGCTAATTTACCATTTTGAATACTTTGACTACTTTGTCTTTATCATTCTTAGTGTCAACCGGTTTTTTAACTTGTTGCGCATTCACTTTGAGTGTATCTTGGCTTTCTTTTTTTAGTGTCAATAGGTTTCGAACCTATTGTGCTTCCACTTCGAGTATTTTTGTTGTTATTCATGGTGTCAGTTGGTCGCATCGAGCCGCTGCGCATTCACCTTGAATAAGCTTGTTGTCATTCTCAGTGACAGTTGGTCGCATCGAGCCGCTGTGCATTCACTTTGGGATGTTTATTTTCGATTGTTATTCATGGTGTCAGTTGGTCGCATTGAGCCGCTGCGCATTCACCTTGAATAAGCTTGTTGTCATTCTCAGTGACAGTTGGTCGCATCGAGCCGCTGTGCATTCACTCTGAATGTTTATTTTGTGGTATTCCTAGTGTCAGTTGGTCGCATCGAGCCGATGCGCATTCACTTCGAATATTTTTGTTGCTATTCATGGTGTCAGTTGGTCGCATCGAGCCGCTGCGCATTCACTTTGAATATTGTGTCGTTTCTATTTTCCAATGACAGTTGGTCGCATTGAGCCACTGCACATTCTTTTTGGATGTTTAGTTGTTGTATTCTTAGTGTCAGTTGGTCGCATCGAGCCGCTGCGCATTCACTTTGAATATTATGTTTATCATTTCCGATGACAGTTGGTCGCATTGAGCCACTGCACATTCTTTTTGGATGTCTAGTTTGTTGTATTCTTAGTGTCAGTTGGTCGCATCGAGCCGCTGCGCATTCACTTCGAATATTATGATTATCATTTTTAGTGACAGTTGGTCGCATCGAGCCACTGCACATTCACTTTGAATATGTTGTTGCCTTTAACTTCACGAAGTCATTTGGTCGCATAGAGCCATCGGTCTACCACTTCGATTTATTTCCTTGTCTTATTTGTATTCTTGGTGTCAGTTGGTCGCATCGAGCCACTGTGCAGTCGCTTTGAATTTTGTTTTATTTTGTCTGTGTTCGTTGATCCAACGCTTTGGATTTCCTTTTGTTTCCGTCTTTTGTTATTCTTAGTGTCAACAGTTACACTTGAACCTGTTGATTTATCACTTTGAATATGTCCCATTTCGTTTATTTATCCCCAGTGTCTGTCGTCCCCAGTGTTTGTCATCCCCAGTGAGTCTTGGCTTGTGGTCGTCGACATTCTCATTCTCATCATTCATACCATAATCATCATTACATTGCATAAGAGTTGCAGAGTTAGATAGTTTGTAGTCCAGCATAACATTGCATTTAGGGGCAAAATTTCCGGTTATTTGTATATTTAAATACCTTTCACCATGATCCCATGAGTGCCTATCGTCATTCACGCCATCTGGTAAAGTTGTTTAAATAGGGGCAACTGTCACACCCCAATTTTACCCCTAATCGCTCATATCATAATCATACATTCATCGCATTTAGCAGGGATTTTTCCCGATTTGTTTTCCGTTGCTTTTTTCTCATTTTCTAGCTATTTATATTTTTGATTCTTATTTTCTTCTCATTTTCTAGCTTCCATTTTAATTTAATTTATTTTTTCTTATTTATGGCTTTTTAATTCATTTTCGTATTTTTAATTTTAATTTCTATTTTCGTTCTATTTGTAAGTTCCTATTTTAAAATTTTATTTCAATTTCTACCTTTAATTGTTAGTTCGTTTTCAAATTTTTCGAAACTTATTCGTTATTTCTTTTCATTATCAAGTCCTCATTCCTAAATTAATTTTTATTTCATTTTCAAATTTTTATTTTTGACTTTATTTTCTATTCTTCAATTTTTAATTTTATTTCATTTTCAAGTTGTAATTTCTAAATTTAATGTCAATTTCTAATTCATGTATTTATTTTCTAAATTCCAAATTTGTTTCTTTAATTCTAAGTTAATTTTAATCCCAAGTTTAATTATTTAAGTCTATAAGTTATTTTCAATTTTAAGTTTAAATTTCTTTTTATTCACTTCTAATTCAAGTTTTAGTTTTCAACCATTTTTTTCATTTCAATTCATATCCACACATTTATTTTCCAAACTCCAAATTTATTTCTCAAGTTCTAAATCAATTCTAAGTCTAAGTGTGATTATTTAGTTTCTAAGTATTTTTCAATTTTAAGTTTAATTTCTTTTTTTAATTCACTTTTAATTCAAGTTTATATTTAATTTAGAGTTCTCATTTCAAAGGTTAAGTGTCAATTTCAAATTTTTATCCATAGTGTAAATAATTAACTTTATTCCAAATAATATCCATGTTACAATTACAAAGAAATGTGTACAATACAACCACACAAAAGCAAAATTCAGGACCACAAGACAAACAAATCAGCATGCAGCCACCAACCAAAATTCTGCTCCACTCACAGCAGCAAAATTCAGACTGCTGTCCCCTTTCCCCCAACCCTTCACCTACAAGCAAGACAGAAAAATTCAGCACCAAAACAACTATAGAACAGCTACAAAAAACCACACTGTTGCATTAGAAAAAAACCCCATCACATAACCAAAGTTCAGCCCTTAAAACACTATATCAATACACCAACTTAGCCCACAAAACCCCATCACAAACAGCCATAAACTCAGCCTCAAAACAACAACAAAACACACTACAAATACTCTGTTATAGCCCTTTAACTCATTCAAAAAATACAGCCTCAAAACCACCACAAACTCAGCCAAAAACAATACCAGAAACAACACAAAAAATCTGTCAAAACCACAAAAAAGGCCATCAAATATACCAAGAACAACTCTCAAATCCATCAGAACAACTACTAAAAATCCATAAAAGCAGAAACAAAAAACTTCATCAATCAATATCAGCAGTAGCAACAAGGAGCAAATAGCAAGAATAAGAGAAGAAACAAACTCACCAGTTCGGATTCTTCACCCCGATAACATTCGGGTCGGTAATGCTCTCTCTTTCCTTCACCTCTTTCTAGCACTTGTTCATAGTTAGGTTTATTTTTCAGCTTATTTCAATTTCAAGCCTGTTTGCAAAATAGACTAAATGTTAAAAACTTCAAAAAAAAAAAAAAAGTTTAAAATCAGTCACAGCACACATTTTTTTTTAGACACAAACCTCCTTAAATCTTCACAAGCTATTTCACCATTTCCGCCATCATCCGAAACCTCACTACACCTTTGAACCGCTTTGCCGTTTCCTAACCTCACAACCGTGTAACCTCCCTTCACCACATTCTCACCTTCTCCTGCTGATAATCCAAATACAAAACTCATGAACACAAACCTCAAAACCAAAAAGCATAAAGAGTGAGAAAAGAGAGATGAAACAAATTCAGAGCCAAATACAAACCTGTTAACCTGAAACCAAAAACAGACCAGCCACCAATATCCCTTTCCACACCGAAACCAAAACCCCACCGAATCGTTTCAACCTCCTCCATAAACCCTTTCCCAAACTTCAACCGAAATCAACAATAACTCAGAATCCGCAAAACATTCAACATTTTAAAATCACACCACTGCCATCGTTGACTCAACAACTTCACACAACACTTTTCTTCTTCAGCATCACCTCTTCGCAACCTTCAACCTAGCAGCATCAACAACAACAAGGAACTGATCCAAAATCCAGAAGTACAAAACCCTCCTTCAACCTTTCTTCAACCTCCACAATCCATAAACTCTCTTCTCACCTCAATACTCCTTTCAAATCAACCATCAAACCATAATCGTGAAGCCATAATCAAAACCGTGGAATCGCACAAACAGAAAACACAAAAAACAGAACAAAAAAATTGAGACGAGAGGGAAAGATAAAGCAGAAACCTCAATCTGAGAGCAAAATTCCAAAACCCAACAGCGACCAAACTGAGACGAACCGCGAGTGAATCGTGAACTGAATCGCAAAACCAAACTCACCAACCGCAAGACTAAATCCTTAGACCATCCGCCGCTGTAACATATATCCATCACCTCAAATCATCCCTTATACCTTCATTTTTTCAGAAAAAATCAAAACCACACCCAAACACCATCCTTAGCCTCATTCCGTAAACACCCTTGTATTCTGCAAAAACACATAAAAAAACTGAACTCATCGCACCTCCGTTGAAAAAGCCGCACACCAAAACAATAAACCAAACACACAGAAAACTTTTTTTTCAAACCCAGAAATACGCCGAACCTCACTTCACCTTACGAAGCCTCACAACCGTTTCATCGAACCCTTTTCAAACCATGCTCAGCAAACCAACAAATCAACAACACAAATTCGTAACTTCAAACCTGTATCCAAACCGCAAAAAGCCAACAACTGAAAACCTGTAGAACCGTCACCACCACCTTCAAAACCCCTCGCTGAAAACCAAATCAACCGGCCATCTACCGCCTTCAACCGTTTCCCAAACCAACTTAGAAAACCGAAACCTTTGCCTCCTCCAAACCTTCATCCTCCACTGTTTCACCTTCTTCAACCCTAACGCGAGACCACCGCCACCCCTAAACCGTGTTTTTTACAAAACCGGTGAGATTCGAAACCACCGAGCGAGTGCGAGAGAGACTGCGACTTGAGCGAGAGAGAGAGAGAGAGAGAGACGATCGAGGTGAGGGACGCGAAGGGCATTTGAGAGAGTGATTTTGTAGGATAGAGCTGCCAGATCTGAAACATTGAGGGTGAGTTCGCCTCGTTCTGTTTGAGAGGAAGAACACGTTTCTTTTTCTTTTTTTTTTTCTGATGCTTAACCCTTATGCCTTTTTTTATTGTATTTATTTATTTTTTCTTATTTATATATATATATATATATATATATATATATATATATATATATATATATATATATATATATATTATAAGGTCTAGTATTATTTATCAATTATCACTTACTGATTCTGCTAATAAATTGTCTTGATTATCTTTTATTTTATTTTTAATTTATCTAGCATTTTTTTATTTATTCATATTTATTACTATTATTGTTAGGTTTGTTATTAGGAATATATTTTATTTCTTTATTATTATTAGGTATTGTTATTAGGAATAATTTTTATTTCTTTTAAGAAGAGTGAAACATATTGGCTTTTAGGTTTTGATTTCCTTTCATTTTTTGTTAATTTATTTATTGTTGTTTATTTATTCTTTAAAACTATATTTTTCTTAGAGATTAGAACCTGGGCCGATGATATAACAAAGGTCACGATAAATCGTTTCCGATTAATCGTGACCCATATGAGGCCATGCATTTATTTATTTCTATTTCATACATTTATTTATCTCTTATTCCATTTAATTCATTATTTATTTTATTTAATTCATTTCATTTTATTCCATAATTTATTTCGCTTTACTTATTTATTCATTATTTCTCGCGTTTTTACACTATACCAATTTCATTTCAAAAATAATAATTCTTTGGTCCAACGCCAAGTTCACTTCACATACACTCACACACGTAAGTCGGTCGTTTACGATCGCCATCTGCACAGTTCCTTACACTTTACAGCTTTTTAACTTAAGCAAATTGACGCATTACGCTTGTTTTCCACCCCAGCATTCTCGATCCATATATCGAGCCATAGCCGGTTACTAAACCCTTTACCTTGTATTCCATTTATTTTATTCATTTATTTTTTGCAAGTAGCAACCTTTGCCTAGACTTAGGAGCTTGCACCCTCTTTTATTTATTTTCTGTTGTTGCATTTCAATCCAAAAGGGAAAGACTCCTGCAGTTGACTCAATGTCATAGGAAGTTTAGCCATCCCTAGTTACCATTTTGACCTTAGCAATTAGGTCCCTCATCCTTAGGTCCTTAGCCATTAGGTCCTTAGTATTTTATTTTATAACTTTTTGTGACTTTCTTAAAGTCACGTGAGTGTTTGCCATAACACTTACCTCCCCCGCGAACCTTGAGCGTAACCAAGTGTTCATTAATCCTTAGGAGAACTACGAGTGCTCTGATTCTATACCCGATACGTAGGCATCGATGCGATGTTGTGCGAGCACCATTAGAAATAAAACCTTAGGTTCCCTTAGTTTTAGCAAGCAATAAACAACAATAATACAAATATTAACAAGAGGTTCCCGTAGGATACTGCGGATGCTTAGGATGCTAACACCTTCCCTAGGTATAATCAACCCCCGAACCTAGTTTCTCCTCATTTAGGGTTTTTACGATCTTTTTCCCTTTTCCCTTTGGATTAAATTAAAGTCGGTGGTAAACATAAATGTTTTGTGATTCAAGCTCAATCAATAGCTTGGTATCCGATTCTCACCGCAACACTCATAAAGTGACTTGTAGACTTCATGAACCTCATGAAAGGTCTTGTAAATGTTGTGAATCTTGTGAACCTTGTGAACCTCATAAAGTAACTTGTAGACTTCATGAACCTCATGAAAGGTCTTGTAAGTGTTGTGAACCTTGTGAACCTTCTTAGCACACAAAGTCTTGTATTGTGAGGGCAAATTTTGGGGTGCAACAGATGCCCCTGTTCAATTTTATGAAACCTGAGGGGTTAGATTGGTATGTTTGCCAGTCGTGACCTGGAAGGTTGAAGGGGATTGAACACAAAAGCCCAAAAATTTGCACTCACCAGTGCATAGAGTGATACAGGTGATTAGTTGAATATGCTTGAGTGGGCTTAAAGATGCCACTTGGAGAAAAAGTTCTTCATATACATTTCTTGGAGGATAAAGCAGTCCAAAATATAATGATAGCTTTCAGGAGGATAAAGCAGTCCTGATGGATGATATGATTTCAGGAGGATAAAGCAATCCTGAGGTAATGATGATAGCTTTCAGGAGGATAAAGCAATCCTGATACAGTGATAAGCTTTCAGGAGGATAAAGCAATCCTGAAGGAATAATAAGCTTTCAGGAGGATAAAGCAGTCCTGAATATGAAGATATAATGATAGTTTTCAGGAGGATAAAGCAGTCCTGAGGTAGTGGTATGCTTTCAGGAGGATGAAGCAATCCTGAGGTAATGATGATAGCTATCAGGAGGATGAAGCAGTCCTGAGGTAATAATATGATTTCAGGAGGATGGAGCAATCCTGACGTGGTAATATGCTTTCAGGAGGATAAAGCAATCCTGATGTAGTGATATGCTTTCAGGAGGATGAAGCAGTCCTGAGGAATGATAACTTTTCAGGAGGATAAAGCAGTCCTGATAGTCATAAGTTGTTGATGAAGTTTGTTAGCTGGAGAATTAACCTGAAAACAAGGTAGCATTCTATATGGTAGCATTAGTTATGCATTATGTATGCATGTATAGTATGATGCACCTTAATAATGTATTATGTATCTATGGATATGTATGTTATGGTATGATGTAAATGATGTATGTATGATATGATACTGCCGGAAGCGTCTGGATATCTTCGTATAACAACTGCTGGCCAGGGAAAATAAATCCCGATTCGTTGCTGAAGAGTATGAGGAACATATTCCCGTCTTGTTTGATAATAAGGTATACATAACCTCCTGTCTGCTGGGGATAGCAAGGTATATATAACCTCCCGTCTGTTGGGGATAGTAGGGTATACATAACCTTCCGTCTTCGTTTGATAGTAGGATAGATATAGCATCCCGTCTTCGTTCGTCGTACCTTTATTGGAAAGTAAATTCCCGAATATCCGTATGAGGATAAAAGAGATGGATATAAATTCCAGGGGAGATGTGACTTTATGAAGATGGATTTGTCCTACTGAGGGTTTATAACTGTCTTGTAAAGATGAACCGGCGAAGCTTCGTTGAAATCCTTCCCTCGTTCGTCCTTAGTAAATACTATTACTGCATTTTCATGCATTTCTGGTAAACATCAATCATATTAAAAAAGCATACATGCATTTCTGGTAAACATCAATCATATTCAAAAGCATACATACATTCAAACACAACCAATGGACGTTTCGCTTATGTAAATAGGGTAAAAGTAAATCAGGATTCAAAAATGGATTTTTATTTATATCATAGGTAAATTTGTACAAGGAGACATAAACCCTAGTAAGAGGACTTTGTCATAAAGTTTTTACAAAACAAAGAAAATCAATTATGTGGGAAACAATCCTATTGAGTTTCAATTCTACTATTGCCATTATCTTCAAGTATCTCAGCTTCTGCTGTTGAGACGGAAACGATTGGATTGAGCTTTCTCTGTTTGAGCTTGAGTAAGTAGTACAGCTGGTTGCAGTTTCATGGGTGATCTAAACGAGACATAGACATACGCTTTAATCCCTAACTTTTGCCTGGATTGCCCTTTCAGGTTTTCAATCCACCGGGATACCCTTTTTTGCCCAAGCCGCCTTTTCAGGTTTTCGACTTGCCGGGTGTACATCTTTTTATATATATATCCCTAATTTTTGCCCGAACCCTTTTGGTTCGCCGGGATGCCCTTATTTTTGCCTAGGCCAGTCAACCTAGCGGGTCTCTTTTTATGCGTAGTATTTTTTAACTATGTCTGCGTTTACAGGCTGTGGGAAGTCTTCACCATCCATAGTAGTGAGTATCATGGCACCTCCTGAAAATAATGTCTTGACTACAAATGGTCCTTCATATGTAGGAGTCCACTTGCCCTTAGGATCCCCCTGTGGTAATATGATACGCTTGATTACCAAGTCACCAGCCTGATATACCTTTGGCTTAACCTTCTTGTTAAAAGCTTTGATCATTCTTTTCTGGTACATCTGGCCATGACAAACTGCTGCTAGTCTCTTCTCATCAATCAAATTTATCTGGTCAAGTCGAGTCTGAATCCACTCATCTTCATCCAAGCCTGCATCCTTCATAATTCTTAAGGAAAGAATCTGAACTTTAATGGGCAGAACTGCTTCCATACCATAGACTAAGGAGAACGGGGTTGCCCCTGTTGAAGTACGTATTGTGGTACGATAACCATGAAGAGCAAATGGTAACATCTCATGCCAATCCTTGTAAGTAACAGTCATTTTCTGTACAATCTTCTTAATGTTCTTATTAGCAGCTTCAACTGCCCCATTCATCTTTGGACGATACGGAGATGAGTTGTGATGCTTAATCTTGAACTGCGTGCAGAGATCAGTAATCATAGTGTTGTTCAGATTAGAGCCATTGTCAGTAATAATCCTTTCGGGGATGCCATACCTACATATGAGATTATTCTTAATGAATCGAGCCACAACATTCTTGGTAACAGATGCAAATGAAGCTGCCTCTACCCACTTCGTGAAGTAATCAATAGCAACCAGGATGAAACGATGCCCATTAGAAGCAGTAGGTTTGATCTCACCAATCATATCAATGCCCCACATGGCAAAAGGCCAAGGAGCAGTCAACACATTCAATGGTGATGGAGGTACATGTACTTTATCAGCATAAATTTGACACTTGTGACATGTTCTGGAGTGTTGATAACAATCAGCTTCCATGGTGTAGCGGTAAAATCATAAGTGTAAGCTATTGATTAACTTCACTCGATTAACACAGAGTCGCCACCGTGCTTTTATTTATTTCCAAAAGGAAAAAGGAAAATGAACGAATAAAACCTTAATGAATCTCAAAAGCTAAAAAGCTCAAAGAATCAAACAGAGAATGGGTACGGGGATTGGTTACAAATCGGGAAGGTTTTAAGCACCCGACTTGTCCGTGGTACTCCACGGGAACCCTTTGAAATGTTTACTGCATTTTTGGTTTGAAATGGTTTGCTTGGAAAAAGATTGAAGAGATGAGAAAAAGAATGTTTTTTAAGATTTTTGTGTTTGAAGAGACGAACGCCTCATGCCTACGTACCCACTGAGTGCAATGCGAGATCAAAACCCCGTAGTTCGTGGTACAAATTGTGAAAAAAGGCAAATGAGTTGAATTGATTTTAAAAATGTAAAGATAAGTCGTCATCCTTTAGCGAATAATTCCGCTAGAAAGGATGAATCATATCTAAACACAAAAAGGTTAAGAGAAACGTGCACGAGGGCACAAAAGCAATTGAATGAGTTGTGAAAGTTTTAAAAGTTATTGAGAAAGAAGTTTCGATATGCTTATGTGGTTTAACATTTATTAAAGGAAATGAAATGAAAAAAGTAAAAGCACGTGACCGAAGTCACGGTTTGATTGAGAAAATGCTTGAAGTTAGAAAACAAAGAAGATTTTGAAAGAGGAAGAAGATTTGAAAATTGAAGAAGATAGGAAGAGATGAAGGGACTATCCTAGGACTTGAAAATAAAAGCTAAAGGAAGAATGATCAAACCATATGGCAAGCACTCTTGAAACAATTGGATTTCCATCTTCATAAACAAGTAACTCAATCGGAGCCAAAGTCTTCAATCCATAACAAATGAGCAAAGGGATGATCCTAGAATCTAAGTCCGAATCTCCGAAGCAAGGGATAGTAACCATAGTCCGCAATAATAGTCACCCATTTTTTAGATGTTTAATCCGTTATTAGTGTTTTTGTGTCCAAATGGACAAAGAAAAAATAACAAGCAACAATAATATATACAATAAGCAATATGATGAATGAATATAGAAGCATAATAAGAGAGGTAAGGAACGAGAGATTAAAATAAAAGAGGATAAGGTGCGAGAGATTAAAATTAAATGTTAGTATATTCACATTATTATATTATTTACAATATAAAGTGGTATGATGAACTTAATCAAGCACAACCACGAAAAGAAAAATAAAGTCGAGGCAACCGGATCCAAGTGGATCGCATTCCGAATCGGGACAACTTTAGGTCTATGTTAAGCAATCGCCGAGTAATTTACGGAGTAATTACCCTACAAATGAGGCCGGCCACCACTAATTAAAGTGGAAAATATTCGTATTAATACATGTTAGAGAAACGATATTATGGATCGTTCTCCGAAAACATGCCACACTAAAAGAAAGAGAACGGTCTAATCTTAATCGAAATTATCGTTGAATTTCTCGAAAAGCAACCTATCACGATCTCAAAGTATGGAGAATGATTCAAATGATCATTCATCCATAGATTTGAAATAATGAAGATTAAACTTAATCGGAAATCAACAATCCCGAATCGGAAGATTGTCATCGACCAAAATAAAAGAAGATGAAGAAAAATGGATCTAAAAGAATAAATCCATAAAGAAGAAATAGAATATTTTTTAATCTTTTCTTAAAACTCCTTTTTCTCTAAAAATTATTTTTCTAAAATCCTTTTTCTAAACTTCTTTTCATAAAATTGTTTTTAAAATGCTTTCTAGAACTTTTTCTAAAACAAAATTTAGCTAACTAATATCATTAAAAGAAAAATGTGAAATAAACCAAAGGAATAAAAAAAAAAATAGAAAGGGGAGGTGGAAGTGGCATGAAACAGGCGGTGGATAGCAACAGAAAGGCTCCATGGATCCAATAAGGCCCAGCACCATATTCATATCAGTTTTAATTAAAATAAAAAAAATAAAAAAATATAGAAAAACAAAATGAAGCACAACTAGGTCTTCTTCTTCGCGGACAAATCGGAAAAAACAGTGGCGGCACACACAGGGACACAACAAAACGAATTTGAGTTTCTTCTTCTACCTTGCGGACTCAACGGTTTTTGCTTCTCCCGATCAACTACTTCTCTTCTTCTTCTTCGGATTTCTGAGATTTTTAATTTGTGTGATGAAATCGAAATAACAAGATAATGACATTCTTCATCAATTGAAGATGAAAGTGGAGGTAAACTTGAAGGATGGAGAAGAATCGAAGTAGAATATTTAATTGTTCTGGTTCTTTTTCTTTGAAATTGAAAATGAAGGTTTTGAAGAAATTCAAATTGAAGCTTATTGATGGAGTTTTATTTTGTGCAGGGGTTTTGTCTTGCTTTCTAAGCTTCCTGAAATAATGAAGATGAGGGTCGAATTTATAGGAGGATAAGCTGAGATTTGAAAGGAGAAGAATTGCCGTTTTGAATCGGATTTCTTGCGTTTTGAATTTTTCACGGAAAGGGCGTGTGCTTGCTGAGTAGTGAGATGCGTTTCATTTACTTTTCAATGCGTTTTGATACATGTTATTTGCTCATGCTGCTGCATTTCAAATGCGTGTTCCGCGTGTGTTTTATTCACTTTAGTCCTGCGTTTCGTGTTTGAATCAATTGCGTTTTGACGGTGATGATTCACGTGAGTCTTATGCAAGTTATTTGTTCGTGCGTGCGGCTGAGAAATTGCTTGAAGTTGACTTGGAGAAGCTGGGAATTACAGTGCGGCGTGAAGCTGATGCTGGCCAGCTGCTGTTGTTTTTTTTTATTTGACAGGTAAAGGCTGGAAGTGCTTCGAAAGTGTGACGTATGCGACTTATTTTTGATTGAGCTGGGCTGAAGTTTATGATGGCTTTGAGCTTGTATTTTGCTGGGCCAAGGCTTACAGCTTGCGGGATGGTGGCTTGGAATTTCTGTTGTTGGCCAGCTGATGTTTGCAGGTTGTTGCATATTGTTGTACGCGTGCGGTAGGCTTGTGCAGGAAATACGGCTGGAGTTTTGGAGTTTTGTTGGAGTGAAGTGGCTGAAATGTGTAGCTGGTGAGGGAATTGGGAAGCTGGCTAGTTGGTGAAGTCACGGCTTGAGGCCAGGGTGTGAGGCTTATGCTTGTGAGATATTTGTAAGCTGAGGCTGGCCTGCTTGTTGCTATCAGCTTGTGAATTCGTACGGAACGGCTTGGTGTGCGGGAGCTTTTGGCTAGGATGGAAGGCTAGTGTGAAGGCTGACTTTGTTGGGTGGGGCAGGCTTGTGTTGAGGAAGCTTACGGAAATGTGCAGCTTGGCTTACGTACGGAAGCATGAGGCTTGGGCCAAGGCTTGTTTCTGTTGTTTCGTACGGCTTTGTGGTAAGCTGTGAAGCTACTTGGAAGGCTGGGAAAATTAGTGGGGCCAGAGATGTCACGTGAGGCCTTATTTGGCTTGGTTCCGTATGAACTTGTTGGACTTTGGATGAATTGGCTTTTGGGATAAAGTTTGGTTTGGATAGGCTTAAGAAAGACAACCATGAGTCTAAAAAATGTACACGGGCTTAATTTGTTTTTTTTTGGTAAAAAAAAATATTGGAAATTGAAAATGAATTGAGATAATTTGATAATTTTTGATAGAAATGGATAAAATAATAATGAAATTGAAATTAACAAAAAAATGAAATTGGTTTAGTAAATGAATAGTGGAAATTAACAAAAAGAATAAATGGAAAATAATCGGATAACCGAAAAATGATTAATGAATGGTTTAATCGAAAAAGGGATGATGGTGTAATATATGAATAATCGAGAGAAAAATGGTAATTTGGAATTTTTATGTGAATTGAATAAAAAAAAAGGAATGAAATGGATAAGAAAAGAAATGATTTAATCGAAAAAATGGATAATGGATATGAAAATGGTGATTTTGGCCCACAACTTTTGATTTTCCTTGCACACAGTCATCACTAAACCGCTGAACAACTCATAGCATTGAGCCACAACCACTTGAATCCTCTAAAAATTGCCCAGATTATTTGAGGAAAATAAATCCACAAACCAACCACTGATGAACTGACAAATCATTGAAGATTCGGACCAAACTTCGCACAAAACACTGCCTGATAACTGATGATTTCCAACACATAACAACTTGAACTTTTGAACACGCACAGTCTGAGAAAAATTCACTGGCACACACACAACTTGCAGTTGAACAATCTTTTGATAGTTTGACCAGGATTAGGTCAAACGTCCATCTGAATCGAATCGTGACTGAACAACCGCATCTGAATTGGAATCACAGCACTTTCCTTGAAATCCTGCAACACAGAAGAAGAAGAAGCAACTGCAACACATATTTTTTTGATTTTTTTTTGTTAGAAGTTAGTAAAATATGAACAAATGACAGAAATTAAACATGGTGATCCTCTTGCAAGACAAAGACCTGCACCTGAAAAAGAGAAACATGAACCAATACGTGATCTTGTTTGTATGCAAATGCAGATGATATGCGAAAAATCTTAGGGTCAAAAATTAGGGTCTGACACATGGTAGACCAATAGTAACCTGCTCTCAATATCTTCTTTGCCATAGTATGACCACTAGAATGAGTGCCAAAGATCCCATCATGCATATCTTCCATAATCTCAGTTGCTTCCTTCTTATCCACACAACGGAGCATAGTTGAATCATGATTGCGCTTGTACAGAATCCCATTACTCAAAAAGAACTTAGCAGAAAACCTTCTCAGAAACTTCCTATCTTTGACAGATGCCCCTTTAGGGAACTCCTGAACTTCAAGATATCTTTTCACTTCATAGAACCAAGGTTTCTCCTCTACTTCTTCAGTGCCAATCTCATTGCAGTATGCAGGCTTCTCAAATCTATCAATAGTAATCTTGGGAGCTTCATCATCCCAGCTGATCTCAAACATAGATGCCATGGTAGCTAAAGCATCTGCCAACTGATTCTCTCTTCGTGGAATATGTCCAAAGGTAATCTCTTTGAACTGTGGGATCAAAGACAATACATGTTCTCTATAAGGAATGAGGTTATCATGCTTGGTATCCCAATCTCCTTTAATCTGACTTACTACCAGGGCTGAATCTCCATACACATCAAGAAACTGTATCTTCATATCAATAGCAGCTTTAATACCCAAAATACATGCCTCATACTCAGCCATGTTATTGGTACAATAGAAACAAAGTCTGGCAGTAATCGGGGTATGACAACCTTCAGGGGAACTAATCACAACACCAACACCATTACCAAGTGCATTAGAGGCACCATCAAAAACCATAGTCCATCGGGATCCTTGTTCAGGTCCGTCATATTGTCCAGGTTCTTTGGTAATAATCATAATGTCTTCATCAGGGAACTCAAAACTCATTGACTGATAATCATCCACTGCTTGATGAGCCAAATGATCAGCAACAACACTTCCTTTAATGGCCTTCTGAGTAGTATACTGTATGTCATATTCTGTCAAGATCATTTGCCATCTTGCAATTCTTCCGGAGAGAGCAGGCTTCTCAAATATATACTTGATTGGATCCATCTTTGAAATCAACAAGGTAGTATGGGTCAACATATACTGTCTTAGTCGGCGAGCAGCCCATGCCAAAGCGCAGCAAGTTTTCTCGAGCAGTGAGTATCTTGTTTCACAGTCGGTAAACTTTTTGCTAAGGTAGTATATTGCCTGCTCTTTTCGACCAGACTCGTCATGTTGCCCCAACACACACCCCATTGAATTGTCTAACACTGTTAAGTACATGATCAAGGGTCTTCCATCAACTGGTGGCATCAAAATTGGAGGTTCTAGCAGGTATCTCTTGATTTCATCAAAGGCAGTCTGGCACTCGTCATTCCATTCCATCACCTGATCTTTCTTCAATAACTTGAAGATTGGCTCACAGATGGCAGTTAATTGGGAAATAAATCTTGCAATGTAGTTCAATCGTCCCAAGAAACCTCTAACCTCCTTCTCAGTACGGGGAGCTGGCATCTCTCGTATAGCTTTCACTTTCGCAGGATCCACTTCAATACCTTTTCCACTGACTATGAAACCCAGGAGCTTTCCAGACCTAACTCCAAAAGTACACTTATTTGGGTTCAATCTCAACTTGTATTTCTTCAACCTCTCAAACAATTTATGCAAATGATCAAGATGTTGCTCTTCATTCTGGGACCTGGCTATCATATCATCCACATATACCTCTATTTCATGATGAATCATATCATGAAACAAAGCCACCATAGCACGCTGATATGTTGCCTCTGCATTCTTCAAACCAAATGGCATCACCTTATAGCAAAAGGTCCCCCACTGTGTAACAAATGTTGTCTTCTCCATGTCTTCAAGAGCCATCTTGATTTGATTGTAACCAGAGAAACCATCCATGAAAGAGAATACCTTATGCTGAGCAGTGTTGTCTACTAGAATATCAATATGAGGAAGTGGAAAATCATCTTTAGGGTTAGCCTTGTTCAAATCTCTGTAGTCTACACACATACGTACCTTACCATCTTTCTTAGGAATTGGTACCACATTTGCAACCCACTGAGGATAAGAAGTCACAGCTAAGAACCCTGCATTGAACTGTTTCATTACCTCTGCTTTGATCTTTTCTGACATCTCAGGACGCATACGACGAACCTTCTATTTCTTTGGACGACAATCTTCTTTTACTGGTAAACGGTGAACCACAATGTCTGTATCCAACCCTGGCATATCTTCATAAGACCAAGCAAAGATCTCTACATAGTCACGTAACATCTAAATCAGTCTGCTCTTGACACTATCCTCTAAATCAGCCCCTATCTTGACTTCTTTCCTGTTTTCTTCAGTTCCCAGATTCACAACTTCGACTGGCTCTTCATGTGGCTGTATGGCTTTCTCTTCTTGTTGTAACAACCTAGCAAGCTCTACAAGTACTTCACAATCGTCCTCATTTCCGTCTTCAGTTTGATAGATCGGATTCTCGAAATTATAATTGGCAATAGTAAAACTGTTATCAACAGGATCCAGAGTGGATGAGGATCTGCATTTTAGTGATGTGGGTGTGTGTAAGAACACATAGCTGATAAAACAAAAATAAAAGAAAAGAAAAGAAAGACAAGGAACACAATATTTACGAAAATGAAACGTCCACTGATTTTATTGAATGAAGTATGCAAATGAAATGACAGCCCGTAACAAGCACACCATTGTGCCCCGGGTAAGGCACAAGGCTTGAGAGTTCAATTGTTCAAGAAATTACAAACTTAAAAGCAACAACACAGTAATAGTATTTACTCCTGACTAAAGGAGATAGGGATAACATCTTCAGCTTTCCAATTATTGAGTCCAGCATCCACAGTAGGAAAAATCCAAGCATCCAAGTGTAACACGGTGGGAGAACTGACTTTAGTTATGTTGCGGATAGCAAGAGTCGCCACCGACTTTTATTTTATCCAAAGGAAAGGCATAAAAGAACAGGAAAGACCTTTTAAAAGATTTTTGGGTCCGGGGGGTAGGTTATGTAAAGGGAAGGTGTTAGCACCCTTTACATCCATGGTTATCCATGGGCTCTTAGTTGCTTAGCTCACTTTGAATTGTTTTTGAAAAGTGTAGTGTGTGAATAAAAATTTTCATAATAGTTAATAATGATCCATGTACGGATGCGTAAAAACTTGTGTTTTGAAAATTTGTTTGAAATTTGTTAAGTGTTTGAAAATTTGGAATGAAGTGAGCAAGCAACTAGGAGGTACCTACCCTAAAGTTTAAATCTTTTCTGTTCTTTATCCTTTAAATGGTAAGACTATCCCTATTATTAAGGAATAGGTAGTCATTACCTTGGATGTAAGGGACATGAGAGGGACATCTGTTTATGAAGGCAACTGTGAGGTGTATTAAGCATTTAGGAGGGACTATCATCATTATTCGAAAAGGGACTTGATCTTTAAAGGCAACCATTAGGGACTTGATGATTTTTCTTTTAAGGGACTTGCTTTATACACCCCACTTGACCTTATGATTAGGCAACATTGAGGCAACCCTAGAAAGTGAGATGGCGATTAAAAATCGACTTACGTGTGTGAGTGTTAATTTATATTTATCTTATAATTAAAGTGATCTAAATTCAAATTTTAAAAGAGAATACATGTTTACACTCCCTAAATTACTAACCATAGCGTAAAATTTAAATAAATTACATATTTACAAAATTTACATCCAGGAGCATTTACATTATAATAAGCAATTAAAAATAAATAGCTAGAAATAAATATATAAGCAAAATATAAATAAATAAGCAAAATAAATAAATAAGCAAATTATAATTAGGGGTTAGTAATAATAAAAATTAAAAATAAACAAGGTTAGTGAAATAATAATAATGGATTAGTAAACAAAATAAAATAGCAAATAAGAATTAGACATTATTAAGAAAATATAAACACTTTAATTATAAAACTTAAAATTATATACAACTTATTAATTCTAAACATGAAAATTGTAATTATAATATTAGCATAAATTTAATTATTTTTAACCATATATATATATATTAAAAGAATAAAAATTTATATTATGGACAATTTATAATTACATAAAGAAAAGTTTGATTATATTTATATTTATTAAAATTAATTATACTAAATGAATATGTACAAAAAATTTAGAAAAAAAAAATTAGGTTTTTAATAGTTATTTAGAAAATAAATTAAGGTTTGTTTAGAAATTTTTTTAAGGGTTTAAATTATAATATACAAAATTTATTTTAATAAATGTACATATATTTATAATTTTAATTACATAATGAAATAAAATTGAGAAAGATAAAAGTTTAGCAATTTTCTAAGAAAAAAAAATAAGTGTTGTTTTAGATATTGATTAAATATACATATTCAATTTATTTTTCTTTTATTAATAATAAGAAAATAATTAATTAAATAAATAAAACAGAAAAAATTGGTAAAAAGGAAACTTACCTTGGCTGGGTTTGAACCCAGGTCATTCTGCCTGCAAGCATCAAAACTCACCACTAGGCCAGCCAAACGCAGGTGATAGAGAATGGGCTTCAGTTGGTTTTGTTCCTTTGTCACAAAAAAATTCAGGAAAAATAAAAGAAACAAAAGGCCTGGGGGGAGGATTGAACCCAGGACCTTTACACACACAAGCGCACGCATCAGCACCCGGCTGGAAGAGCCCATCTGATAATAGAACGGCAACTGAACATAATATATTATGCTTCCTTTGTAACCTGAAAAAATAGAAAAATAATGGTACCAGGCAGGATTCGAACCCTGGCCCTTTCACAATACACCTGCCTGACTTTCCACTGGGACAAACGCGCGTTTGTGAAATATGAACAGGATTAATACATAATATTTTAAAACGAAATTTGAATTTCCAGAACAGGCGCGAATTGGCTTCGTCTTCTTCCTCATAACCTGCAAAATTACCTGCGAATATTACTACAACTTTTCCTGCGATTTAAATTTGCAGGAAGACCTATGTTCTTCAAACGCAGTGAATCAGGCCAAATCAAACCACAATAATATCAACAAACAATTTCCCATGATCAATACAGTTCAATTATGTTATTTAGAGGTCTTTAAATCACTCAAATCACAAAGCCCTAAAACTGAGCTTTAAACCCTAACAATGGCCGTTTGCTTATTAGGTCACGAAACTTCAAGTTTCTTGTCCAGAATCGATCCTTGGAACCTCACAAACACTAAAACACAACCAAAATTCATTAGTAATGCATGGAAAATTAGAATCGAAAAAATAATTTTTAAGAACAATGGCCATTCGGTTTACGCAATATGGAGTGCTTGCGATGCATATGAGTATTGGTTTAGGATCAGAGAAGTCCAAGGAAGCTCTCCATGTTCTTGTTTTACCTTAAAACCACTTGTATGAAGGAATCCGAATGTGAGATTTTCAATGGTTTTTTGACTTTGTGAACTTACCCTTTGGCTGCTGAAATTCGTGGCTGGATGATTGCATTATGTTTAGTATATATAAGTGATTGAATTTAGGTCAAAATATTGATTGGTTGTATGAAAATTTTGATTCAAAAAGATTCACCATGATCATGCTTTAAAATCCAAATATTCATGTATTAAGGCTTTCTATCTTTGGACAAATCTCATGATCTCATTCCTTTTCAATTCCAATCAGCATTGAAGATATTCTAGAAGCTCAATCTTCATCAAATATTGCATTTTCATATTTTATATTTATTTAAAATGATTTTTTATGAATTAAATCAAAATAAATAAAAATAAAATAATAAAAATTCTGATTTTTAATCATTTGGGTCGTGCATGATGATGGTGTATGGATTGGATCATAATTTGACAAGCCCATTTGGAAAGAATTGGTTTTAGACCTCCATTTTGATCATAAACCATCACAAAATTTCCCAACTTTGCAAGGGCACATATCCTTCAATTTTAATGCTATGAGGGTGTTCTTGGACATTTTGGAAAGCTCAAAGAGTCCTCTAAACAACCCCACTGGTTTCATGTCCATATCATTTACCAATCTCAAGTTATGCCCTTTTGAAGTTGTTGACTTTTTGTTGACTTTCAAAAGGACCTATAATGTCTTAGCTCATACCTTCCAAATGAAGCATCTTTGGGCTTGGCTTGTGAGACACAAAGTTGTAGAGAATTCAATTTCCTTCAAAATGAGCTTTGAGTGGATACTTGGTGATGAAGTATGTGAAAGTTATGGCTGGTCAAAGTCCAGTTGACTTTTACTGAGGAAACCCTAATTTAGAAACTCCTGATTCTTGATGATCTGAAATCTCCTTGATGAATCATGATCAACCCTTGATCAAATGATGAATTTTACTTCATATACTTGATGTTGGCAAAAAATCATGAAGTTTGACTTTGGTTTGACCACAGTTGACCTCAGTTTGACTTTTTAACTACATTGACTGATTTTGACTTATCTGATCATCTGACTGAGCAAACTTTTGAGAAAAGTATTGAAACTTGTCATGGGGGTTCTTACACACATATAAGATGTTATGAAGCTCACTTGAATTCTTGGAAGTTCATTTAGCCTGATTAAAGTAAAAACCCTAGTTTTGGATGCACTGCTTAGGAGGTGCACTGTCTGAGGGAATTGTTAACTCTTATGGCCAATTGTGAACTTTGTGAACCTTGTGAACCATCATAAAATGTCTTGTGAACCTCATGGGAGGTATTGTGAACCTTGTGAACCTTGTGAACCTTCATAAAGTAACTTGTAGACTTCATGAACCTCATGAAAGGTCTTGAAAGCATTGTGGAACTTGTGAACCTTGTGAACCTTCATAAAGTGACTTGTAGACTTCATGAACCTCATGAAAGGTCTTGTAAGTGTTGGGAAACTTGTGAACCTTGTGAACCTTCATAGAACACAAAGTCTTGTATTGTGAGGGCAAATTTTGGGGTGCAACAGCTGCCCCTGTTCAATTTTCTGAAACCTGAGGGGTTAGATTGGTATGTTTGCCAGTCGTGACCTGGAAGGTTGAAGGGGATTGAACACAAAAGCCCAAAAATTTGCACTCACCAGTGCATAAAGTGGTACAGATGGCTAGTTGAATATGATTGAGTGGGCTTAAATATGCCACTTGGAGGAAAGTTCTTCAGATACATGTCTCGGAGGATGAAGCAGTCCAAAATATGAAGCAGTAATGATAGTTTTTAGGAGGATAAAGTAGTCCTAATGTGATAATAAACTTTCAGGAGGATAAAGCAGTCCTGCGATATTGATAATATGCTTTCAGGAGGATGAAGCAGTCCCAATGTGATGATGATAGCTATCAGGAGGATGAAGCAGCCCTGAGGTAACAATATGATTTCAGGAGGATAAAGCAATCCTGAGGTATAAGATGATAGCTTGCCAGGAGGATGAAGCAGTCCTGATGTAATAATGTTTTTTTCAGGAGGATGAAGCAATCCTGATGTAGTAAGAAGCTGTCAGGGGGATAAAGCAACCCTGAGGTAAAGAAGCTGTCAGGGGGATAAAGCAACCCTGAGGTATGATTCCAGGAGGATGAAGCAATCCTGATGTACTAGGAATTTTCAGAAGGATGAAGCAGTCCTGATGTAATAGGAGTTTTCAGGAGGATGAAGCAATCCTGAAGTAAAGAAGCTGTCAGGAGGATGAAGCAGTCCTGAGGTAGTAATATGTTCCCAAGAGGATGAAGCAGTCTTGAGAGATGATAAGTTTTCAGGAGGATAAAGCAGTCCTGATAATCATAAGTTGGTTTGCTGGATAAATAACCTGAAACAAGGTAGCATTTGTATAATAATATTAGTTTATGTATTATGTATGCATGTATGATATGATGCACTTAAGTAATGTATTATGTATCTATGGATATGTATGGTATGGTATGATGTAAATGATGTATGTATGATATGATGCTGTCGGAAGCGTCTGGATATCTTCATATAACAACTGCTGGCCAGGGAAAATAAATCCCGATTCGTTGCTGAAGAATATGAGGAACTCGTCCCCGTCTTGTTTGATGATGAGATATACATAACCTTCCGTATGCTGGGGATAATAAGGATGGATATAATCTCCCGTCTGCTGGGGATAGTAAGGTATATATAACCTCCCGTCTGCTGGGGATAGTAAGGTATATATAACCTCCCGTATGCTGGGGATAGTAAGGTATATATAACCTTCGTCTTCGTTTGATAGTAGAGTAGATACAACATCCCGTCTTCGTTCGTCGTACTCTTATTGGAAAGTAATTTCCCGTATATCCGTATGAGGATAAAAGAGATGGATATAAATTCCAGGGGAGATGAGACTTTATGAAGATGGATTTGTCCTACTGAGGGATTTATAGCTGTCTTGTTAGAGATGAACCGACGAAGCTTCGTTGAAATCCTTCCCTCGTTCGTCCTTAGTAAATACTATTACTGCATTTTCATGCATTTCTGGTAAACATCAATCATATTAAAAGCATACATGCATTTTTGGTAAACATTAATCATATTCAAAAGCATACATACATTCAAACATAACCAATGGACGTTTCGCCTATGTAAATAGGGTAAAAGTAAATCTGGATTCAAAAGATGGAATTTATTTATATCAAAAAGTGACCCATACACGGGTAAGTTTGTACAAGGAGACATAAACCCTAGTAAGAGGATTTTGTCATAAAAATTTTATAAAGTGAATAAAATCAGCTATGTGGGAAACAATCCTATTGAGTTTCAATTCTACTATTGCCATTATCTTCAAGTATCTCATCTTCTGCTGTTGAGACGAAAACGATTGAATTGAGCTTTATCTGTTCGAGCTTGAGTAAGTAACACAACTGGTTGCAGTTTCATGGGTGATCCAAACGAGACATAGTCATACGCTTTAATCCCTAACTTTTGCCTGGATTGCCCTTTCAGGTTTTCAATCCACCGGGATACCCTTTTTTGCCCAAGCCGCCTTTTCAGGTTTTCGACTTGCCGGGTGTACATCTTTTTTATATATATCCCTAATTTTTGCCCAAACCCTTTTGGTTTGCCGGGATGCCCTTATTTTTGCCTAGGCCTGTCAACCTAGCGGGTCTCTTTTTATGCGTAGTATTTTTTAACTATGTCTGCGTTTACAGGCTGTGGGAAGTCTTCACCATCCATTGTAGTCAGTATCATGGCACCTCCTGAGAACACTGTCTTGACTACAAATGGTCCTTCATATGTTGGAGTCCACTTACCCCTAGGATCACCCTGTGGTAATATGATACGCTTGATTACCAAGTCACCAACCTGATATACCTTTGGCTTAACCTTCTTGTTAAAAGCTTTGATCATTCGTTTCTGGTACATCTGGCCATGACAAACTGCTGCTAGCCTCTTCTCATCAATCAAATTTAACTGGTCCAGTCGAGTCTGAATCCACTCATCTTCATCCAAGCCTGCATCCTTCATAATTCTTAAGGAGGGAATCTGAACTTCAATAGGCAGAACTGCTTCCATACCATAGACTAAGGAGAATGGGGTTGCCCCTGTTGAGGTACGTATTGTAGTACGATAACCATGAAGAGCAAACGGTAACATCTCATGCCAATCTTTGTAAGTAACAGTCATCTTCTGTACAATCTTCTTAATGTTCTTATTAGCAGCTTCAACTGCTCCATTCATCTTTGGACGATACGGAGAAGAGTTGTGATGCTTAATCTTGAGCTGCGTGCAGAGATCAGTAATCATAGTGTTGTTCAGATTAGAGCCATTGTCAGTAATAATCCTTTCAGGGATGTCATACCTACATATGAGATTATTCTTAATGAATCGAGCCACAACATTCTTGGTAACAGATGCAAATGAAGCTGCCTCTACCCACTTCGTGAAGTAATCAATAGCAACCAGGATGAAACGATGTCCATTAGAAGCAGTAGGCTTGATCTCACCAGTCATATCAATGCCCCACATGGCAAAGGGTCAAGGAGCAGTCAACACATTCAATGGTGATGGAGGTACATGGACTTTATCAGCATAAATTTGACACTTGTGACATGTTCTGGAGTGTTGATAGCAATCAGCTTCCATGGTAGACCAATAGTAACCTGCTCTCAATATCTTCTTTGCCATAGTATGACCACTAGAATGAGTGCCAAAGATCCCATCATGCATATCTTCCATAATCTCAGTTGCTTCCTTCTTATTCACACAACGAAGCAAAGTTGAATCATGATTGCGCTTGTACAAAATCCCATTACTCAAAAAGAACTTAGCAGAAAACCTCCTCAGAAACTTCCTATCTTTGACAGATGCCCCTTCAGGGAACTCTTGAGCCTCAAGATATCTTTTCACTTCATAGAACCAAGGCTTCTCCTCTGCCCCTTCAGTGTCAATCTCATTGCAGTATGCAGGCTTTTCAAATCTATCAATAGTAATCTTGGGAGCTTCATCATCCCAACTGATCTCAAACATGGATGCCATGGTGGCCAATGCATCTGCCAACTGATTTTCTCTTCGTGGAATATGTCCAAAAGTAATCTCTTTGAAATGTGGGATCAAAGACAACACATGCTCTCTGTAAGGAATGCGATTATCATGCTTGGTGTCCCAATCTCCTTTAATCTGACTAACTACCAGGGCTGAATCTCCATACACATCAAGGAACTGAATCTTCATATCAATAGCAGCTTTAATACCCAGGATACATGCCTCATACTCTGCCATGTTATTGGTACAATAGAAACAAAGTCTGGCAGTAATCGGGGTATGGCAACCTTCAGGGGAACTAATCACAACACCAACACCATTACCAAGTGCATTAGAGGCACCATCAAAAACCATAGTCCATCGGGATCCTTGTTCAGGTCCGTCATATTGTCCAGGTTCTTTGGTAATAATCATAATGTCTTCATCGGGGAATTCAAAACTCATTGACTGATAATCATCCACTGCTTGATGAGCCAAATGATCAGCAACAACACTTCCTTTGATGGCCTTCTGAGTAGTGTATTGTATGTCATATTCTGTCAAGATCATTTTCCATCTCGCAATTCTTCCAGAGAGAGCAGGTTTCTCGAATACGTACTTAATTGGATCCATCTTTGAAATCAACAAGGTAGTATGGGTCAACATATACTGTCTTAGTCGGCGAGCAGCCCATGCCAAAGCGCAGCAAGTTTTCTCGAGCAGTGAGTATCTTGTTTCACAGTCGGTAAACTTTTTGCTAAGGTAGTAGATTGCCTGCTCTTTTCGACCAGACTCGTCATGTTGCCCCAACACACACCCTATTGAGTTGTCTAATACCGTTAAGTACATAATCAAGGGTCTTCCATCAACTGGTGGCATCAAAATTGGAGGTTCTAGCAGATATCTCTTGATTTCATCAAAGGCAGTCTGGCATTCATCATTCCATTCCATCACCTGATCTTTCTTCAACAACTTGAAGATTGGCTCACAGATGGTAGTTAATTGGGAAATAAATCTTGCAATGTAATTCAATCGTCCCAAGAAACCTCTAACCTCCTTCTCAGTACGGGGAGCTGGCATCTCTCGTATAGCTTTCACTTTTGCAGGATCCACTTCAATACCTTTTCCACTGACAATAAAACCCAGGAGCTTTCCAGATCTAACTCCAATAGGTACACTTGTTTGGATTCAATCTCAGCTTGTATTTCTTCAACCTCTCAAACAACTTGTGCAGATGATCAAGATGTTGCTCTTCATTCTGAGATCTGGCTATCATATCATCCACATATACCTCTATCTCATGATGAATCATATCATGAAACAAAGCCACCATAGCACGCTGATACGTTGCCCCTGCATTCTTCAAACCAAATGGCATCACCTTATAGCAAAAAGTGCCCCACTGTGTGTTGCACCCCAAAATTTTCCCTCACAATACAAGACTTTGTGTGCTAAGAAGGTTCACAAGGTTCACAAGTTTCACCACACTTTCAAAACCTTTCATGAGGTTCATGAAGTCTACAAGTTACTTTATGAAGGTTCACAAGGTTCACAAGTTCCACAATGCTTCCAATACCTTTCATGAGGTTCATGAAGTCTATAAGTCACTTCTTGAAGGTTCACAAGGTTCACAAGCTTCTCAAACATTTACAAGACCTTTCATGAGGTTCATGAAGTCTACAAGTCACTTTATGAAGGTTCACAAGGTTCACAAGTTTCTCAACATTTACAAGACCTTTCATGAGGTTCATGAAGTCTACAAGTCACTTCATGAAGGTTCATGAAGGTTCACAAGGTTCACAATACCTCCCATGAGGTTCACAAGACATTTTATGATGGTTCACAAGGTTCACAGAGTTCACAATTGGTCAGAAGAGTTGACAGTTCCCTCAGACAATGCACCTCCTAAGCAGTGCATCCAAAACTAGGGTTTTGACTTTAATCAGGCTAAATGAACTTCCAAGACTTCAAGTGAGTTTCATAATATCTTACATGTGTCTAAGAACCCCCATGACAAGTTTCAAGACTTTTCTCAAAAGTTTGCTCAGTCAGATGATCAGATAAGTCAAAATCAGTCAAAGCAGTTAAAAAGTCAAACTAAGGTCAACTGTGGTCAAACCAAAGTCAAACTTCATGATTTTTTGCCAACATCAAGTATATGAGGTAAAATTCATCATTTGATCAAGGGTTGATCATGATTCATCAAGGAGATTCCAGATCATCAATAATCAGGAGTTTCTAAATTAGGGTTTCCTTAGTAAAAGTCAACTGAACTTTGACCAGCCATAACTTTCACATACTTCATCACCAAGTCTCCACTCAAAGCTCATTTTGAAGGAAATTGAATTCTCTACAACTTTGTGTCTCACAAGCCAAGCCCAAAAATGCTTCATTTGGAGGGTATGAGCTAAGACATTATAGGTCCTTTTGAAAGTCAACAAAAAGTCAACAACTTCAAAAGGGCATAACTTGAGATTGGTAAATGATATGGACATGAAACCAATGGGGTTGTTTAGAGGACTCTTCAGGCTTTCCAAAATGTCCAAGAACACCCTCATACCATTAAAATTGAGGGAGATGTGCCCTTGCAAAGTTGGGAAATTTTGTGATGGTTTATGATGAAAATGGAGGTCTAGAACCAATTCTTTCCAAATGGGCTGGCCAAATTGTGATCCAATCCATACACTATCATCATGCACGACCCAAATGATTAAAAATCAGAATTTTTATTATTTTATTTTTATTTATTTTGATTTAATTCATAAAAAATCATTTTAAATAGAAATAAAATATGAAAATATGATATTTAATAAAGATTGAGCTTCTAGAATATCTTAAATGATGATTGAAGTTGAAGGGGAAGGAAATCATGAGATTGATCCAAAAATAGTAAGCCTTCATACACAAATATTTGAATTTTAAAGCATGATCAATTTCAATCTTTTCATATCAAATCTTGTACACAACCAATCAATATTTTGACCTAGATTCAATCACTTATATATACTAAGCACAACCCTATTGCCCAGCCACGAATTCTCTGCCTCTAAGTGTAAGTTCCATTGTTCAAAAATTCATCCAAAAGTCACATTCGGATTCCTTCATACAAGTGGTTTTAAGGTAAAACAAGGACATGGCAAGCTTCACTGGACATCACTGATCATAAACCAGTACTCATATGCATCCCATACATGCCATAATGCTCTACCCGAATCCAATTTGCTCTTGAAAATAAATTTTTCGATTACATTAATTCACTATGTTTCAATGAGTTTTGTTTGGCTAATCTTGTTTGTTATGTGATGTAGAACGTTTCTGGGCAGGAAAATCAAAGAAACCATGGCTAAATCATGAAACACCATAGTTAGGGTTTCGGCCAAGAATTAGGGTTTTGTTATCCAGTCAATATAAATGGATTATGAGAACATAGGATGATTGGAAATCTTGTTTGGAACTTAATGGCATAACCAATTTCATGAAATCTTGCTGTTTTGTCCATGTTTGTATTTCGTAGGTTTTGCTGGAATTTGTTTTTCGCAGGAAAACTCGTAGCTGGATTCGCAGGAAATTTGGCAAGTCTCAAGGAAGAAGAAGACCTCTTCCCGCGCGTGTTTTGAATTCAAATATTTAGTATTATATTTTATGAATTGTTTGCTGTTTAAAATCACAACAGCTTGTGTTGTCCCAGTGGATGGAGGCGTGCGTATACAATGGCTTGGTCTGGGGTTCGATTCCCCGTTTGTGGCATTTTGTTTGTTTATTTTGTTTATTTTACAGGTTTAATATATAATCAATTATAGTCACCATACTATCAGATGGGCTCTTCCAGCCGGGTGGTGATGCGTGCGCTTGTGTGTGAAAAGGTCCTGGGTTCAACTCCACCCCAGGCCTTTTTGTTTGTTCATTATTTTCCTGATTTTTCAAAGTCAAAGCACAAAAGCAATTACTCTCTTCTCCCTTTCACCTGCGTGTGTGGTAGCCTGGTGGTATTTCTTGTTGCTGGTAAACAGACTGACCTGGGTTCAAACCCCAGTCAGGTAAGTTCTCACATTTTTTGCTTTTTTTCTGTTATTTGTTTTAATTATTCTATTATTAAATTAAATATAGTCTTATATATATATGTTTTTCTAAATAATCAAAAAAAAAAATATAATGAAGCATGTTTAATATTTTCCAAATTCTAAAATATATAAATTTTCTTAAATTATTTTCTTTATCATGTGATTAAATTATAAATATATGTATATTATAAATTAAACCCTAAAAATATTTTTCTAAACAAAACCCTAATTTATTTTCTAAATACTTATTAAAAAACCTAATTTTTATTTTATAATTTTTGTACATATTTATTTGACATAATTAATTTTAAATATAAATATAATCAAACTTTTCTTTATGTAATTATAAATTGTCTATGATATAAATTTTTATTCTTTTAATATATATATATGTAAATAATTTTGTAATATGTCTAAAAATAAATTAATAATTTGTACATAAATTAAAATGCTATAATTGTTCATATTAAAAATCTAACTTTTGATTATTATTTTAATTTTGTTCTTATAATATTTTGCTAATTATATTTATTATTATTAACCATATTATTACTAACTTTTTATTATTATTTCACTAACATTATTTAATTTTTCATTATTATTTTACTAACCCTATTTTTTAATTCTTATTATTACTAACCCCTATTTTATTTATTTATTGCTTATTTATTATTTTTGCTTATTATTTATATTTTGCTTATATATTTATTTTTGCTATTTATCTTTAATTAGCTTATTATTATAATTATGTAATTGCTTCTTGGTGTAATTTTGTAAATATTGAATTTATTTAATGCTATGGTTAGTAATTTAGGGAGTGTAAACATGTATTCTCTTAAAATCAAATTTAGATCATTTTAATCATAAGATAAATAATATTGAACACTCACACACGTAAGTCGATTTTTAATCGCCATCTCACATTTCTAAGGCTATCCCTCAATGTTGCCTAATCATAAGGTCAAGTGGGGTGTATAAAGCAAGTCCCTTAAAAGAAAAATCATCAAGTCCCTAATGGTTGCCTTTAAAGATCAAGTCCCTTTTCGAATAATGATGATAGACCCTCCTGAATGCTTAATACACCTCACAGTTGCCTTCACAAAACAGATATCCCTCACATGTCCCTTACATCCAAGGTAATGACTACCTACTCCTTAATAGTAGGGATAGTCTTACCAATTAAAGGATAAAGAACAAAAAAGACTTTAAACTTTAGGGTAGGTTCCTCATAGTTACTTGCTCACTATTTCAAAACAAATTTCAAATATTTCACAATTTCAAACAATTTTCAAACACAAGTTTTTTTACGCATCCGTACATGGATCATTATTAAACTCTTATGAAAATTTCTATTCACACACTTCACATTTCAAAAAAAAAACAATTTAAAGTGAGCTAAGTAACTAAGAGCCCATGGATAACCATGGATGTAAAGGGTGCTAACACCTTCCCTTTACATAACCTACCCCCCGGACCCAAAAATATCTTTTAAGGTCTTTTCTGTTCTTTTATACCCTTTCCTTTTGGATAAAATAAAAGTCGGTGGCGACTCTTGCTATCCTCAACATAACTTAAAGTCAGTTCTCCCACCGTGTTACAGAACTGGCGACTCTACTGGGGATTTAAATTTAAGAGGGGTACCCTTAGGAATTAGATCACTTTAAATTGTTTGCTATGTTTGCTTTATATTATCTTGTTGGGGTGCTCTTATGTGTGAAAGGTCCTAACCCAGATCTAGTGTACCTTAGGTAAATGGCAATAGACCAAGGAAACTGTACGACGTATATCGATACGGTTGATCTGGTGGCCATAGTTAGTGCGACTTCTTGGTTGGTGCTTATGTTACTTAAGTCAAGTTGAGGATAATATGAGGCTGCCATATGTTGTCAATGCACTAACTAACTTTTAGAACCCTAGTTAACTCATCTTGGCCTTTAGAAAGTAGTGAGGTAACCGGCTTTGGTGCAGACTGAAGTTGGTTGACACTCGATACTACACTCATTGAGATCTTAAACTTGGAGGGTTTTGGTTGGCAAGTAAGTTGCCTTCTGATCAACCACCCTTGTGAAGGATCAATGATATTGAGATCCCTTAGAACCTGGTTACTTTATAGGACAGGATGAACCATCTAACTTCAGGGGAGGGTACTTACCTTTGAACCTCATGCAAGCCTTTAAACCTAGGGCTATTGTGTGACTTGCTTGTGTGTGCCACGTGTTTGTGATTGAGCATAACATCATGACATCATCATGCATCATAAGCATATCATTTTCCCTAACCATTTCAAGGACCAAAGGATTTATCTTTGTTCTTTGTTGCAGGTCATGGCTTCTGGACGTAGAAACACCATCAGGATCAACTTTGTAGGGATACCTGCTAAACTGAAAGAGTTGGTTTCTCAAGTGTCTGATCATTCCCAGTTCATCAAGAGACATGGTCACCTATTGGATCTAGTTACTTCAGGGTTCAATGAAGACATGATGAGTGTTCTGTTTCAGTTCTTTGATCCTAAGCACCATTGCTTCACGTTCCCCGACTATCAGTTGGTTCCAACCATGGAGGAGTTCTCTAAACTTCTGGGCATACCTGTTCTTGATCAAAGACCCTTCACAGGCTTGGAGAAAGAGCTTAAACCAGAAGTTATTGCTGCAGCCCTACATCTGAAGAAGTCTGACATTGTTCTAGAAACGAGAAGCGTAGTTAAGGGTATTCTTGCCAAGGTATTGATAGAGAAGGCTCAAGTGTTCCTGAAGGCCATGAGCTATGATGCTTTTGAGGAGATCTTAGCCTTACTGATTTATGGCTTAGTATTGTTCCCCAATCCAGATCAGTTCATAGATGTTCATGCCATCAACATTTTCCTGAGTCACAATCCAGTGCCTACATTGCTTGGAGACATTCTACATTCTCTTCACACCCGTACTACAAGGGCAAGAGGAACTTTGATGTGCTGCGTACCTTTGCTTTCTAGGTGGTTTATTTCTCATCTTCCTCGCTCAGTAATGAAGAATGAGCAAGGGTTCAGATGGTCCAAGAGGATCATGTCACTTTCTCACTCAGATATCCATTGGTGCTCCAGATCTATGGAGAATGTCACCATCATTGACCGTTGTGGGGAGTTTCCTAATGTGCCACTTCTAGGCATAAGAGGAGGCATCACCTACAACCCCTCTCTAGCTTTACAACAGTTTGGTTACGCTCGGAATGATGGTCCACATGACATGTTGATTCAGGGCATTGTGTTTGATTACGACAACGATCTTCAAGGTTACCGTCAGAGGTTCATACGAGCATGGGGAAAAGCGAACAAGGTTGACAGCAAGACTCTGGAGCCTAAGTACACTATTCCTATGGAGGCTTATCTCAGATGGGTACGATCTCGTGCTCAGACTCTCATGATGCCATATCCTGCCATCCTGCCAGTTACCATGGAACCTGTTGCTGAAGGAGATACTTCTTATACCATCCTTTACCCAGACATGCCTACTGACATGGAAGACTTGCAGAGATCTTGGGTCCAATTGAAGGAGCAAAGGGATACTTTTGAGGCTCATTACAAAGCAAGCCAAGAAAGAATCCTAGAACTAACAAAGCAACTTCATGAGGAACGGAATCTCAACTCATACCTCAACACAAAGAGGAAACGTCCATGGGAGACTTAAAACCCCATCTTTTGTATTCATTTAATTTTCATTGTAAGCCCAAAGGGCAAACAAATTTATTACTAATAAAAGTTTACTTTTTGGTTGTTTAAACAAATTTAAATCCTGCGGTCCTTGAAAACATTGCATACGCATTAAAACATCATATCATTGCATCACAAGTTTATTTGTGCACAGGTTTCTCATCTTCTCGCTGTTTATTTCAGCAATGGCTCTTGAACAATCAGTTAAGGATCTTCAGGCACAGAATGCACAGTTCCAAGAGCTGATCCTGAACCTATCCAAGGGGCAGGATGAATTGAAGACACTGCTGGCCAAGAAGACTAAGAAGACTAGAAGGTCAGGTGGCCTGCTCAACATGGGAAGAAGGTTCAAGGGTCCTGTCAAGACCAAAGAACAGGTGGATGACTATGAATCTGAGGAATCTGAGAAAGAGGGAGGCAGTCTCCACAACACTATGGGGGACTCTGATTCTGAGGCTAATTACTATCATGAGCCTAATGAAGACAAATTCAAGATGCTGGTGGATAGGATGGATGCTATGGAGTTGCAGAAATCATCTGGGCTGGATTTTGAGGATTTGAGTCTGATATCTGGGGTTGTTATACCCATTGGTTTCAAGGTTCCTACCTTTGTTGTTTATGACGGGGTCTCCTGTCCCAAGCTGCATTTGAGGTCTTATGTCAGAAGGATCCAACCTCACACTGCTGATAAGAAGTTGTGGATCCACTTTTTTCAAGAGAGCTTATCTGGAGCTCAGTTGGAGTGGTATTATCAGTTGGAGAGTGTCAACATCAGAGACTGGAATGACCTTGATGAAGCTTTCTATAAGCAGTACCAATATAATGCTGACTTAGCCCCCACTCGCATGCAGCTTCAGAGCATGTCTATGGGTGCCAAAGAAAGTTTTAAGGAGTATGCTCAAAAGTGGAGAGATTTAGCTGGAAGAGTTCAACCCCCTTTGACTGACAGAGAATTGGTTGATATGTTCATGTGTACGCTGAATGGTCCGTTTTACAGTCATCTCATTGGAAGCTCATCATTTGGCTTCACTGAGTTGATCATGACAGGAGAGCGAGTAGAGAATGGTATAAAGAATGGCAAGATCCATGTGGGTACTTCTTCATCAGGTGCTGCAAAGAAGCCTCCCACAGGGAAGAAAGAATCCAATGCTGTTTATGGTCAACCTGATCGTAACAGAAGGCATCAGTCTGTTAGTGCAGTTCATATTTCAAATCCAACTCCTGCAACAACAGAGCAGCCTCAGGGCAATCAACAGAGGGCTAGAAGACAGTTCACAAAGATCAACATGTCAATGGCTCAGGCATTGCAACATTTGTTGAAGGCTGAACTAATTACTTTGAAAGAGGCTCCTCAGAATCCCAATGTTACCTCTCCCAGGTACAATCCCAATGCACGATGTGCATATCATTCAAACTGTCAGGGTCATGATACTAATAACTGCTGGATCTTGAAGAACAAAATTCAAGATATGATTGATGCTGGAGAGATTGAGTTTGACCCTCCGGGTACTCCAAATGTGATTACTGCTCCAATGCCAAACCACGAGAAGACTGTCAATGCCATTGATGAAGATCTACATGTCTATTCGGTTATGGAGTTGAACACACCATTGTCTGTTATCAAAAAGAGGTTAGTACAAGCTGGGATCTTTCCAGGTTGTCGTGAAGATTGTTTGTATTGTACATATAAGCCGGATAGTTGCTTCATATTGAGAGATGGAATTCAACGTCTCATGGATAAGTATACTATAGTGTTTGAGAGGACTCCATCGTCTGTAGAAAGTATGGTGGATCATCTAACTCAGGGTAGGAAGATTGAAGAGGTTGATATGGTTGACAAAGTACCGGTAAGAATCACTTCAAAGAGACCTGTTAAAATCACTCATCAGGGTCCAATCAAGATTACTGCTGAAGGTCCTGTGAAAGTTGTTGCTGAAGCCAGAGTGGCTCCTCTGATCATTACTACTCCTGGTCCTATTCCTTATACATCTGATAAAGCTGTGCCTTGGCACTATGGGTCTGATGTTTACATCCATGGTGTTAAGCAGGAGCCTTTACCTGATGTGCCTGCTGACATTGATAATATTGCTGGATCTAGTAAGATCACTCGTAGTGGAAGAGTCTTCTCATCTCCAGTAACTTCTAAGAATGCAGTTACTCCTGCTGCTACTTCCACCACTGATGCTCGGGGCAAAGGTCCTGTTATTGAGCCTGTATCTACTGATGAGCCAGCTGCTGATGATCTCTCTAAGCAGATGGAAGAAGTATTGAAAATCATTCGCAAGAGTGATTATGACATTGTTGATCAATTGGGGCATACTCCCTCAAAGATTTCTATGTTGTCCTTGTTGTTGTGTTCTGAGGCTCATGCCAAGTCCTTGATCAAGTTTCTGAAGACTGCACATGTGCCCAATGCCATTTCTGTTGACCAATTTGAGAATTGTGTTGCCCACCTGACTTATGATAATGGGTTAGGATTTTCTGATGCTGATTTGACCCCTGCCAAGAGGGATCATAACAGGGCCTTGCATATTTCAATTGAATGCAGGGGCACTACCCTGTCACATGTGCTGATAGATAATGGTTCCTCTCTAAATGTGTTGCCCAAGGAAGTCCTGAATAAGCTAAGTCCTGAAGATGCTGTGCTGAAGCCCAGTAATATTGTGGTGAAAGCTTTTGATGGTTCTAGAAGAGTAGTGCATGGGGAAATTGATCTTCCAATCAAAGTTGGCTCCCAGGTTTTTACTGCTACATTTTATGTGATGGATATTCGTCCTTCATACTCTTGTCTGCTTGGTCGTCCCTGGATCCATGGGGCAGGTGCTGTAACCTCTACATTACACCAAAAGTTGAGATATCCGGTGAATGGAAAGGTTGTTACTGTCTATGGAGAAGAAGAATACTTTGTCAGCCATGTAAACACTTTCAAGTATCTGGAAATGGAAGGTGAATACATTGAAACTCCGTGTCAGACATTTGAAGTAGTTCCCTGGGTTGTTAATGATTATGTAGCTCCTCCTGTTGCGAAGAAAGTTCCTGTGGTCACCAGAAAACCTCCAACAATGGCAATGGCCTCCCTCAATGATGCTAGAGCTGTGGTGGATGAAGGTGGTTGTACTATTTGGGGTCAGCTTCCTGATATTCCATACAAATCTGACAAGTTTGGTTTGGGTTTCACTGCAGAGTCCCAGAAGGCTGTTCGTCGTGCTCGTGCTGTTCGTATCACCAATCAAGGGGTTACGAAAGATCAGATTAATGCTGTGGGAGACTATGAGGAAGAATACAACTTGGATGCTTGGATTTTTCCTACTGTGGGTGCTGGACTCAATAATTGGAAAGCTGAAGATGTTATCCCTATCTCCTTTAGTCAGGAGTAAATACTATTACTGTGTTGTTGCTTTTAAGTTTGTAATTTCTGGAACAATAAAACTTTCAAGCCATGTGCCTTACCCGGGGCACAATGGTATGTTTGTTACGGGCTGTCATTTCATTTGCATACTTCATTCAATAAAATCAGTGGACGTTTCGTTTTCATAAATATTGTGTTCCTTGTCTTTCTTTTTCTTTTATTTTTGTTTTATCAGCTATGTGTTCTTACACACACCCACATCACTAAAATGTAGATCCTCATCCACTCTGGATCCTGTTGATAACAGTTCTACTATTGCCAATTATGATTTCGAGAATCCGATCTATCAAACTGAGGACGGAAATGAGGACGATTGTGAAATACCTGTAGAGCTTGCTAGGTTATTACAACAAGAAGAGAAAGCCATACAGCCACATGAAGAGCCAGTCGAAGTTGTGAATCTGGGAACTGAAGAAAACAGGAAAGAAGTCAAGATAGGGGCTGATTTAGAGGATAGTGTCAAGAGCAGACTGGTTCAAATGTTACGTGACTATGTGGAGATCTTTGCTTGGTCTTATGAAGATATGCCAGGGTTGGATACAGACATTGTGGTTCACCGTTTACCAGTGAAAGAAGATTGTCGTCCAAAGAAGCAGAAGGTTCGTCGTATGCGTCCTGAAATGTCAGAAAAGATCAAAGCAGAGGTAATGAAACAGTTCAATGCAGGGTTCTTAGCAGTGACTTCTTATCCTCAGTGGGTTGCAAATGTGGTACCAGTTCCTAAGAAAGATGGTAAGGTACGTATGTGTGTGGACTACAGAGATTTGAACAAAGCTAGCCCCAAAGATGACTTTCCACTTCCTCACATTGATATTCTGGTAGACAACACTGCTCATCATAAGGTATTCTCTTTTATGGATGGTTTCTCTGGTTACAATCAAATCAAGATGGCACCTGAAGATATGGAGAAGAAAACCTTTGTTACACAGTGGGGCACTTTTTGCTATAAGGTGATGCCATTTGGTTTGAAGAATGCAGGGGCAACATATCAGCGTGCTATGGTGGCTTTGTTTCATGATATGATTCATCATGAGATAGAGGTATATGTAGATGATATGATAGCCAGGTCTCAGAATGAAGAGCAACATCTTGATCATCTGCACAAGTTGTTTGAGAGGTTGAAGAAATACAAGTTGAGATTGAATCCAAACAAATGCACTTTTGGAGTTAGATCTGGTAAGCTCCTGGGTTTCATTGTCAGTGGAAAAGGTATTGAAGTGGATCCTGCGAAAGTGAAAGCTATACGAGAAATGCCAGCTCCCCGTACTGAGAAGGAGGTTAGAGGTTTCTTGGGACGATTGAACTACATTGCAAGATTTATTTCCCAATTAACTGCCATCTGTGAGCCAATCTTCAAGTTGTTGAAGAAAGATCAGGTGATGGAATGGAATGATGAGTGCCAGACTGCCTTTGATGAAATCAAGAGATATTTGCTAGAACCTCCAATTTTGATGCCACCAGTTGATGGAAGACCCTTGATTATGTACTTAACTGTGTTAGACAACTCAATGGGGTGTGTATTGGGGCAACATGACGAGTATGGTCGAAAAGAGCAGGCAATATACTACCTTAGCAAAAAGTTTACCGACTGTGAAACAAGATACTCACTGCTCGAGAAAACTTGTTGTGCTTTGGCATGGGCTGCTCGCCGACTAAGACAGTATATGTTGACCCATACTACCTTGTTGATTTCAAAGATGGATCCAATCAAGTACATATTCGAGAAACCTGCTCTCTCCGGAAGAATTGCAAGATGGCAAATGATCTTGACAGAATATGACATACAGTACACTACTCAGAAGGCCATCAAAGGAAGTGTTGTTGCTGATCATTTGGCTCATCAAGCAGTGGATGATTATCAGTCAATGAGTTTTGAGTTCCCTGATGAAGACATTATGACTGTTACCAAAGAACCTGGACAATATGACGGACCTGGACAAGGATCCCGATGGACTATGGTTTTTGATGGTGCCTCCAATGCACTTGGTAATGGTGTTGGTGTTGTGATTAGTTCCCCTGAAGGTTGTCATACCCCGATTACTGCCAGACTTTGTTTCTATTGTACCAATAACATGGCTGAGTATGAGGCATGTATCCTGGGTATTAAAGCTGCTATTGATATGAAGATTCAGTTCCTTGATGTGTATGGAGATTCAGCCCTGGTAGTCAGTCAGATTAAAGGAGATTGGGATACTAAGCATGATAATCTCATTCCTTACAAAGAGCATGTGTTGTCTTTGATCCCACATTTCAAAGAGATTACCTTTGGACATATTCCACGAAGAGAGAATCAGTTGGCAGATGCACTAGCCACCATGGCATCTATGTTTGAGATCAGCTGGGATGATGAAGCTCCTAAGATTACCATTGATAGATTTGAAAAGCCTGCATACTGCAATGATATTGACACAGAAGGGGCAGAGGAGAAGCCTTGGTTCTATGAAGTGAAAAGATATCTTGAAACTCAGGAGTTCCCTGAAGGGGCATCTGTCAAAGATAGGAAGTTTCTGAGAAGGTTTTCTGCTAAGTTCTTCTTGAGTAATGGCATTCTGTATAAGCGCAATCATGATTCAACTATGCTTCGTTGTGTGGATAAGAGGGAAGCAATTGAGATTATGGAAGATATGCATGATAGGATCTTTGGCACTCACTCTAGTGGTCATACTATGGCAAAGAAGATATTGAGAGCAGGTTATTATTGGTCTACCATGGAAGCTGATTGCTATCAACACTCCAGAACGTGTCACAAATGTCAAATTTATGCTGATAAAGTACATATACCTCCATCACCTTTGAATGTGTTGACTGCTCCTTGGCCTTTTGCCATGTGGGGCATTGATATGATTGGTGAGATCAAGCCTACTGCTTCTAATGGGCATCGTTTCATCCTGGTTGCTATTGATTACTTCACGAAGTGGGTAGAGGCAGCTTCATTTGCATCTGTTACTAAGAATGTTGTGGCTCGATTCATTAAGAATAATCTCATATGTAGGTATGGCATCCCTGAAAGGATTATCACTGACAATGGCTCTAATCTGAACAACACTATGATTACTGATCTCTGCACGCAGTTCAAGATTAAGCATCATAACTCTTCTCCGTATCGTCCAAAGATGAATGGGGCAGTTGAAGCTGCTAATAAGAACATTAAGAAGATTGTACAGAAGATGACTGTTACTTACAAGGATTGGCATGAGATGTTACCATTTGCTCTTCATGGTTATCGTACTACAATACGTACTTCAACAGGGGCAACCCCATTCTCTTTAGTCTATGGTATGGAAGCAGTTCTGCCCATTGAAGTTCAGATTCCCTCCTTGAGAATTATGAAGGATGCAGGCTTGGATGAAGATGAGTGGATTCAGACTCGACTTGACCAGATAAATTTGATTGATGAGAAGAGGTTAGCAGCAGTTTGTCATGGCCAGATGTACCAGAAACGAATGATCAAAGCTTTTAACAAGAAGGTTAAGCCAAAGGTATATCAGGCTGGTGACTTGGTAATCAAGCGTATTATATTACCACAGGGTGATCCTAGGGGCAAGTGGACTCCAACATATGAAGGACCATTTGTAGTTAAGACGGTGTTCTCAGGA